>JAXQQM020084705.1:0-262981 GCA_034641835.2 Pinus albicaulis
AGAGAGTTCTGGGAGAGGTGTGTGTAGGAGAAATACAGAGTTTTACTGTACAGTTGTTGACAGAGAATTAATGAAAGTTATAGCTCTGTTTCATAAGATCCCTGTGGTATGAATTTGGCATATGTTTTTCTCTGTTTCATATGTTCCTTGTTATGTTCACAATCCATTCATAATCATTTCAATTTGAATGCTTCTGAGTGAGAAGGGTAGAATTTAGCTTGCTTCTCTGCCCTGGAGAAGCGTTCATGTTTTATGTTTTTTCTTCTGTTGGAAAGGATTCATTATTTAATGCCCTTTTCAATTTTCTTCAACAATCTCTACATTCCACATTATTTCAAATTTAATTGTTAAATTTCACTCCTATCTTGCCTTATGGAATAATCTGTGCCTTTGATTAAATCTCTGCTCTTACTGTCTTTTCCCCATACATCCCAGAAAACCCCGTCATTTATTAAAAACCTCATTCATATCTATTTACTAGCCTAAAATCAGTTCCCATTTTAAGTCATCTCACACTCTATTGCTCATTTTATCGAGATTGACTAGAGAGAGCCCTCTCCTGTCCTCATAGGGCTAGCTACGAGGCTGAGCTTGGTTTGATGTTGCCTCGGGTTTTGCCTTCTTCAGCTTGAGGCAGATTCGAGCGCTAACACCTTCTAGGCAGCATCCAAGCTCTCAATTTTTTCCCGAGGTGCAACAGAGGCGAGAATGTCAATATCAGGTACCTCCCTGCACTGTTAGTTGATCAAATGTTCTAACTCAACCCGTTGTGCAACCGCTACGTGTTGTGTTGTCTGGGCTTGGGTGGATTATGTTGCTTTTTTCATGATCATCTGCTCTACCTCGCTCAACTACTGTTGCGCACATGTATATGTGCTTTGTAGCTCAACAAATATGAATGAGTGGAGAGTGTGTAGCTACCCACTCATTATCCATGCAAGGTTGAGGCTGACCTATTCACATTCTTCGACATGCACGCACAAGGCTAGAGGCTCTACGGTCATGGCCGTTCTCGGGAAGGGGAAAATCCTAATTTATGTGCCAACGATCATAGTTATTTCTAGAAGGCTCGCTTGAATCAACCTCGCCTAGTTCACGCCCGCTTTGCCGAGTCTACTTTCAACTGTAATACCTGCAAACTAGCCTGCAAGGCCTCCCCAACGGGCTTTTTTTGTTTTTCCAGGATGTTCCATCTATCTTCTGACGTAGTGGTGACTGTGTCGACTATATTCTCCAAGTCCTCCTCAGTTAAGGTGACCTTCGCATCTTTGTCAAACTTGTCACCCTTTCACTTCGTGCGCTTACCTTTTGCAGGCTCTCCAGTGCGCTTTGTACCTCGTGGGGGATACGCACCCTCCCCACCAACTCCTCCGATCTCAATATCATGCTGCGGCTCCTACTCCGTCCCCTTGGTGGTATTTTTGGGGGTCTCCTTGGTGGTTTCTTTCCCACTAGAGCGCAGCTCAGTTTCCTTCATTGTACTCAGTGGAATGGTATCTTTTGGGGCTACATCTTTGCCGTATGTGCCTACTATGACTGGAGCAGTGTATTTCGGACCTATCTTCCATGGAGGTGGCCAACTTGCCATGACTTGGTCTACTTCTGCCTCGGTGACCATGTATGGAAGATTTTACCATGCTAGGTCTTTGCGCACCTGAATTATCACATTGTGCATGGTAACATGGAAGTCAGAAATACACTTATATTTTTCATATACTGCAAGCGACAGTCATGGCTTGGAGTGTATTGCTGCCACCAGCACACCTTCAAACAATACCTAGAATATTTTGTTTTCCTTGACGCACTGCGAGTCCTTAGAGTCCCACAAATTCATGTAGCGGTCTCCTTCACATATGATGGGCGCAAGTTCAGGGAGCACCACATCCTCATGCATCTCCCATGCAACTAGGGAGATCAACAATAACAACCAAGAGTAGAAAAAAGGTTTACCCTGGTCCTACGCCTTGTGCATGTTATCTAGGAACTCTTCGCACAAGTGTTGGGACCAATTGTAACAAACTCCCTTGTCCCATTGCCCTGCCATCTGGATGACATACGTAGGGATAGTTGATGACCGACACTTCCTCATCATCATACATCCAAGAAAAAGAGTGTCCACGCACACCCGGGGTCAGCGATGCTTTTTACCAGGAACCCTCTTTTGTCATGGTCCACCTTTATTTTCTCGCTGACATCGTTAGGCACCTTCTGCTCATTCTTCTTACCAAACCCTTTCATGGGATGGGGCCCCTTCATGGGAAGGCCAGTGATCCTATGGATCAGTGCAACGTCAAGAGGGATGCATCCTTGAATCCATAAGCATCCATCATGGACTAGCACGAGTAAGTACCGAATGACCAAACCGGTGATAGAGTATTGCCCAAAGTAGGGGATGCAGAGAAGATTCAAGATCCCTGAGGCATCTATCTTGTGCGTCCAAGGCATTGGCTCAACCTTTGGCAGGTCATCATATAGAACCTGCTCTAGATATAACTCTGGGGCCAGATCCGAAAAGGTTTCCTCATTGGTCAGATCGTGATCATCAAAATTGATGGTGGGGATGTTTCCAAACATCTCAGGCATCTAGAGATATTCAAAGACCACATCCACATTCTTATGTGTGCCCACCATCGGCTTGTGTAGCATAACATAATTTGGTAGCCATGACAACAGAGCTACCAACAGGGCCTCCTCTAGGGCCGTCATGGGGCTCCTTGAGGGGTTGGGCGACCACACCTAGGGTACTTGCGCAGGGGTGTTAGCTCCCTGTAATTTGTAATATTGGAAAGAAAAAAGTAGCCGAGAACCACATCAAACCACTTTGGAGTCCAAGACCTAGCCTTCCTGGGCTCATAGAGGGCTCTCTCTGTATTTATGATTAACTGATTTAGCTTTATGATTATATTTTCTGATTTTAGGCTAGTTATAAAGATTTGGATTGTTTTTTTGATTGTTTGTTTGGATGGATAGATAGAATGTGGGAAGCTTAATCCATTGGGCTATGGAGTCATAAAAGGGCTGAGTTGTACATCAAATTTTCAAGGGTTTTCACAGGGAAAGCTAACTATGTCAAATGGATCTCGGTGGTAAGATGAATATGAGATGGTAGTGAGTTTTGTAAAGCTAAAGAGAAGTTAAGAGTTCTTTAACTAAACTTCCACATAAGTGCAGAGCAGACCGTCTCTGAATTCTGCATTCAGGTATTTAGAGGAAAACATTTTAAGATAACATTTTAGTGGGGGTAAAGAGCAGTTAAGAATTCTTTAACCCAACTTCACAAGAAAAGCCTCAAGATACAGTTTTAGAGAAACTAAAGAGCAGTTAAGAATTATTTAGTTAAAATTTCAAAAGAAAACATTAAGATAACAGCTAGGTCAAACTAAAGAGAAGTTAAGAATTCTTCAGTTATACTTTGCAGAGGAAAACAATGAGATAATAGTAACACACAAAATTAAGGTGCTCATGCAACATATCTTAATCTAAAATCTCAGTTCTACTATCAGGGAGATTGATGTACAGTATGGAAAAACAGAGAAAAAACATTAACAAAATAGGGATAACATCACCATTAACATAGCTCAAGGATCCTGTGAATGTGCTTGTATCATTGATGTCCAACTCCAAAAATAGTTACAGTGGTCCAATACAATAATATTTGCAACTCTGAGTCTAAAAAAAGTGAAATAAAAAAACCAATAATGATAATGAAAAATACATGCAATGTTTAAATGCAACTGAGGAGGTTTCCCTAATCTAGCGTGACAGATTGCATCTACTACAGATTAAATGAAGTTTTGAAAATTGAGACCATGCAAGGCCCAAGCCAAAAATATCTCTCACAGATCTATTGTAATTATAACTTTTTATTTAACCCCTGAGCTAACTTTAAAATATATTTGTCTAACTGCCTGCAAAATTAACTTTTATAATAACTTTCTGAATTGATGCTAAAATATCTCTGACTCTAATATTAACTGTGGTAGCTTTCATTAACTCAAAATTAGGCTAAAGGTTTCCAACATGTTTGTGAAGAGCTAATGGCTGATTCGCCTTGACATCTAGCTTTGTCTTTAAACTATCCTTATCTGCCTTTTCTACCACTGTAAAATTCTTTTTACCTTACTGTATCACATTCCCTTTACCTTTCACTATCTTCTTATTTGTTTTTGTTTCTACCTCGACTACTCCTTTTCCGGCTTTTATTCACTCTTCCTCTTATAATCCTCTGTTGAGGAAAACCATTTGAATCCATACCCTGTGAGTTTTTTGGCAGGAGGCGGATAGGAGGGGAGTGCGAAAAGGCATGTAGATTTTTGGATCAGATGGGGGTGGGGGGAAGATCAGATGGCTATCGAAGCTTAGGATGGATGGGAAGAGGTGGGACCGGGCGGTCTAATGGAAAGGTGGTTTGCAGTTTATTGCATAGTGCAGGATTGGTTAGGTGGTTTATTCGGAGGGTATGTAATGAGGAGTGGGGATGAAGCATGGCAGACAGGAGGGTTGCAAAACTGCCCATTCCCCACAGTGTTTAAAAATCGGTTAGTTACAGGTGCGATATGAAGCAGGGGCTATCAGATGAGGGGGTGAAGATCAGAAATTGGTTGGGGTTCGAACAAAGATGGAGGGTTTAAACATTAAGTGGGGCCAGGGTTAAATACAGTGAGGGGGTAATAAGGTGAAAGAGAGGTTTTAATAAGAATGGTGGGTAGTAATTTATAGTGGGGCCTGATGGTATAATAAAGTGAATGGGAAGGTTTATTAAAGCAGAGGTTTTAACACAAGTGTGAGTTGGGTTTTAACATAACAGGGGTCGAGATTAAATAAACAAGGTTTATTTAAAGGGGCCTGATAGATTAAATTTATTTAAAAACAATGTAAAAGTGGGTTTTACATTTTTTTTTAATGAAAGAAGTGGAATGAGTGAAGGGGAGGGGATATTAGAAATGGGAGTGGGGTTTAAGAAGGGGAAAAGGATAATATGAGGGGATTAGGGGTTAAAAATGGGAATTCAAAGCATGAGAATGTCAAAAAAGGGTAAAATGAAAGGTAATGGAGTGTTTAGATGAAAAATAATGAAGGCAGTGAGATTTGGCTTTCCACCATATTAAATCAACAAAATTTCCTCTTTCAACTGAATCAAATGGTAGATGAAATTATTTGGCTTTTTTGTTGCCTAGAATCTCCTTTCCTTTCTGAAAATAAATGATATTCAAGGAATATTATTTTCAGCATGAAAAATATAAGGAATAGGCAATCATCTGGTGATACTGTAAAAATGCAGGAGTCTAACAGTGGCTCCAACTGGGGAGGGCAGATCCTTTAGGAGGTGTCAAGAACTTTGTAGGCCAGTAGCCTGATTTATTTGGCTTATTCCCACCCTATAATCTTGATTTGTTGCAGATTTTGTGACAGTGGCCTTCAAAAACTGAGATCCATGCTTACTACAAACATGAGGTCTGAAACACACTCGATCTTGAGCCTGAACTAGCAACCTTAAATTGAAAAACTTTCAAACATGCTCAAGTATTAAGAGCTCCTTTGCATACCTACCTACCCTAATCCAACTTGGAGGTATATATTCACTAAATGATCTCCCTTCTCCAATGAAACCAATTAAGTAAATTACTACATGATTGATTCTTGTTCAGCCCTTTAATTATGCTGAAACAACAAAAAGGCCACTCCCATCTTACCTACCTTTGAATAGCAGTGCTCAAAATTTTCTTTTAACTCTGCAACAAACCATTCCTGGCATAGCATACTCGTTCTTTATATTTTTCTAAGATAATAGCAAAAGGATATTGGAAAAATACCTGGCCCTAAGGATATATATAATAATCTTCATCCAGGGCTACTCCTTCTTCATGGTCATTTAACATGGCATCCTCATAATATGCTACTATGTTTTCCTCAAAAAAACCAGATATGCCTTGATTGAGTTGGCTAGATTTTGTTTGAAGGCCATCATTTTGATGAGTAGGAGTACTCTCTGGCAATAGGTATTCTTGAGAAGGTAGTACAACATCAATATCAATCTGTTGCTTTGTTTCTTCATGAGGAAATTCTTCAGTACACAAATCAGCAATAGCACAAATAGAAATAATTTCTTCATTATATAAAAATTTAGAGGCTGGCTGCATGCTTAGAATCTAATTGATTTCTTCTTAAGTTAAAGGAGGAGGCAACATTTTTTTTCTTTGGATATAACCACAGTTGTTATTTTTTCTCTTGTGAAGACTGATCACAAGGCTGAATGTCTTCTTGAACCTTACATAAAAGAGCAGATGAATCATCATTTGTCCCTTTAGAGAGATCCTATGGATATTCTTTCATTTCCTGATTACTTTCATCCTCAACCAAGTTCTCTTGGTTGTCATGACAATTAAATTGAGCATGAACTTCTCTAATTGCTTCTAATAAATCCTCATGATGAAAATTTCCCAAATCTTCATAAATATTTACAAGGTATTATATGAGATCTTCAGACTGGTCACAACAATTTTCAGCTAATGATAAAGATGGAAACTTTTCTTTGTAATTCTCATAAAACACCTTGTGGGAATATTTTGAAGAAAATAAACTACCAGGGTTTAGACCTTCATACCATTTCCTTCATTTCCCTTCTAATGTTAGCATGAACATCTTCATGAGGCAATCCTCATGCCATTCAACCTTCAATCTCCATGAGTGTATATGTAACTTAATGAGATGTAACAAGGGGTCATCAATTTTTTCATCCTGAAAAATAAGCAGATTTCTATCCCAATTTACCTAAGGAATTTTTTTGTGGGAATCCAGGAATGTGATCTTTCTTCATTGGAGCATACCTGCGTTGTATCCTTGAATCCATCTTTGTCAATCAGTCAGAAAAAGGGTCACTCCATCTTTACAACCAATCTGGATTATTCTACCAGTGGAGTCTTTAGGCCAACTGAAAACTGTGGATTCAACAAGTGAATGATTTCAAATTTCTTGAGGCTGGTTGTCGTCCACCATAAGAAATCAGATACCAATCTTGGCTAAGGCTGGAATCATCTAATTTTGAGTGGCGTTTCTGAGTTCTGAAGAAATATTAAACTTTTTTAATAACTCAGTTCCCCAGTATGGTTGCCATTATATTAGCTCGCTATAATTGGTAAGATTGGAAAGAACAAGTAGCAGAGAACCACATCAAACCACTTTGGAGTCTAGGACCTAGCCTTCCTGGGCTAAGAGAGGGCTCTCTCTATATTTATGATTAATTGATTTAGCTTTATGATTATATTTTCTGATTTTAGGCTAGTTATAAATATTGGGATTGTTTTTTTGGTTGGACAGATAGAATGTGGGAAGCTTAATCCATTGGTCTATGGAGTCATAAAAGGGTTGAGTTGTACATCAAATTTTCAAGGGTTTTTACAGGGCAAGCTAACTATGTAAAATGGATCTCTGTCACAAGATGAATATGAGATGGTAATGAGTTCTGTAAAGATAAAGAGAAGTTAAGAATTCTTTAACTATACTTCAACATAAGTGCAGAGCAGACAGTCTCTGAATTCTACATTCACACTACAAGAAAAAAGCACATTGGTGAGCGTCATGCTTGTGACGGACCTTTAAGTTCCGTCACCAATGTCACATATGGTGACGGTTATTTAAAAACCGCCACTGTAAGTGTATATAGTGATGGTCCTTTATGGTCTGTCACCAAAGAAATTTTCAATGACACTTTTGGTGAGGGTCGTTAAAGGCCCGTCACTAATGCTCTCTTTGTTGACACTTCTAGTGACTAACTTTTAATGACCCTCACCAATGCTCTTTTTGTTACTTTTGGTGACGGTCAAAAAATATCCATCATTATTGATCACTAAAAGCCATCACTATAAGTGTATATAGTGATGTTCCTTTATGGTCCGTCACCAAAGACATTTCACTTTTGATGAGGGTCGTTAAAGGCCCATCACTAATTCTCTCTTTGGTGACACTTCTAGTGACGAACTTTTAATGACCCTCACCAATGCTCTTTTTGATACTTTTGGTGACGATCAAAAAATGTTCGTCATCATTGATCATTCCAATGAGTTTTTGATGACGCTATGTGCCTGTTAATATATTTTTTGTCAAAAGATAACGATTTAATACCATTATTGTGGAGAATTTTTTATAATATGTCCAAGGCCATAGTGGCTAAGGTCAGTCAATTTGTAAGAAGTAATAATTGTGTATCATTTCCCTCAAGTAATGATTAGTCTAATATAGATTTCCTATGGGTCAACAAATGATTCATATCTATTAAGTTAATTATCTAGAAAATTTCATTTAGATAAAGTTCCACTATTGTGTGTAGGAAATATATTATTTAATACATAATCGAGCTCTGACAATTCTATTAATGAGAAAGACCTAAAATCCTCAACATTCTGGGCACACCTTAAATTAATGCTTTGGCACACACTAACATTTCTTAGCACCCCACATGTCTTGGAACATCTTTGTACCTAGAACATCTTGTGATGACACTGACACCCAAGCACATGGTGGCATGCGCTAGCACAACATGGAACTCTCCTAGCATGTTTTGGCATGCTGCATATAGTCCCTAGCATGCCCTGGAACACCTTGGTTGAATTCATTGACATAAATTAGCACTTGGCACATAATGACACTTGGCATGTATTGGGACCTAATATTAGTGTGCCTAGCATGCCCCTTTTCAAAAAGATAAAGTCCTAACTTATTAACCTTCTTACTGGTTCTTCCTTTTGTTGCCTTGACACATATTGACATACCCTGGCACCATGCGCCACATCCTTAGCACCCAGCATGTATTGGCATATCTTGGCACTATTAATTGGTACATGATATAATTAGCACACCCTGGAACTCCCAAGCACACTTTTGGAATTCTTAACATGCCTTGATATTCCCTAGCACGCCTTACCAATGCTTAGCATACCTTGTCACTCCCTCCTTGGCATGACAAATAACACTAACCATTAACACTAGTCTCTGGCAGTACACGTTCCTCATATTCATTAACTTTCATGAATTTTTACCTAGTGCTCCCTCAATGTTTTTTCCTAGTACTCCTTAACACTCATCAACATGCATTATCACTCTCTAGCACACCTTAGCACTCTTCAACATTCCCTTCCACTTCATCACATGCATAACACTAGTCCCTGACACATATTGGCACTTGGAATGTGTTGGCTCTTGGAAAGTCTTAGCATGTATGGAATACGTTGAGATGCCTTGGTATGATTTAGCATGGTTTAATATTAAATTTATTTGTGAAGATCAATTGTTGGAAAGTAGATGAGAAGAAACAAAGGAATACTTGGCACTTAGAATGCACTAAGAATTTTCACTTGGCACCTATTTTCACCTAGTGTTGGTGTGCCTAGCATGCCCCTCTTGGAAAAGGTAAATTGATGACTTATTAACCCTCTTATGTGTTCATTTCCTATTAGTTTAACTTTTTTATCCTTTTTGTTGTCTTGACAGTCCCTGACACGCATTGACACACCCTTGCACATCTTGGCATGCCTTATCACTTGGCACATCTTAGCATGTTTGACATGTATTCCCACTATCTGGCACATCAAGGGGGTGAAGAGAGATGTAGTCTTAAAGTAGGTCAAGTACGAGGGCCAAGTAAGGGTTGCTAAAGGGAGGTCATGATCATCCTCCAAGAGCAAGATTATCATGTGAGGGTTCAGAATAATGTTGCATACCTTAATGGTTGGTTTGCACTAGGAAGTAGGATGGCATATTGTTGGTTGTCTTCTACCAGATCAAGCTTAAGAAAGGTTTCTCATGAGAATTTGGGCATGTGATTTCAATGGTGTCTTTGTGTGAAGGCCGTATCAAATTCTGAATGCTGAAATTTGCAACAAGAAACAGTGAGATTGGAAGCCAGAAAGGACAAAAAAAAAATGCACCCACACTGGTGAGGAATTTTGATGCACCAAGAGTGAGGAATGTGGGGCGTCTAATTTATTTTTCCCTTAAATAAATTGGACAATAAATTGTAATTTCATCTCATAACAAATTGTGTCAGTTAATTAAGTCATGATGACCGAGTTAGCTCAAGAAATTCAAGTTGAGGGTCTAATATGAGGCATCTAGAGGGATTCTAATATTTTTGGGGTCTAGTTGAAGTTGATGCATTAGTGGAGTGCAAGTGTAATTAACTCAATTAAATGAGTTAAAATCAGTTTAACTAGTTCTAACTGAGTGATGAGCTAGTGAGAGGTCCAGTGAATTAAATTAGATTTAATTCACAATGAGTGATCAATCAGATAACTGATAATTTGCTATTAATAGTTGCATGCATGTCAGTTTCGAGGAATACCTAGTTGAGACAGAGGTTAAAGGGAACATAAATATCAGTTGTATTCAGAGAAAATTTCCCATGTGCAATTATAAAGTCATTGGGATGCCATGATGGATTGCACAATCAAGGAAGACTGATTTTCCTAATTAATAAGGAGTTAATTCCCTAGGAATTGCATGAGCAAGGTAGGTTGAAGTAAGGATGAGAATTGGCTAAGTACTAGACCTAGATCAATGGGAGACAATATTTGACAGAGTGTTGGAGAATCTCATGAGAGATTAAGCATTGTATTGTTTCATGATTCCTTGAATTAATACACAATAGAGATAGAGGGGTTTTGATTAGTTGCTTTCCCCAAACACATCATGTTGTTGTGCGATTGATAATTTATTTCTCTTACTTATATGTGATTGTGCAATCATGTTTTGTTTCCGTAAATTGTAGGAAGGATTAAGTATCTTGTTTTAGTAGATTACAAGATCAGATTGAATCTTGTTGGTTAAATTTTCTACATGGTATCAGAGCAGGATTTTTTTGGGTGGCGATTTTGTAGAGAATATTCGAATATTTTGGTGTAAAATTTTCGAAAACAAATAGAATATTTGCATTTCTTGCGAAAATCTACCCAAATGGAAAACAATCGGTCAAATCGGAGCTCGGATGAGGGAGATGTCATCGATTTAAAATCAACTATTTTTTAGAAAATTTTTGTAACTTCGGGACAATTACACTGTGCGTGAGTCAAGTGTTGAGATTGCAACAAGATGATGAGCTTAGTGGAAAGAATTCACCTTCACTAACTGGGCCCACAGGCTTATTTTGGCACAAAGTCTATTTTTAGACTAATCATGTTCTATGAGTTGCAGGATGTTATTTGTGGATGGTTTGTCAAGTTGGAAAAATAGATGGATTTCTATTTTTAGACATACTGGGCGGAATCTATTTTTAGATTGCCAGTCTAAAAATAGATATGTCGAATATTATTAGCTCTTAATAATATTTGGACTATAAACATTATCTTATTCTCTTGGAGCACTTGAGTTAAGTGCACAGATGTGGCACAGGAGCTGACAGAAGGAATTACGCTATTCCCGAGGGTTAAGTGGAGCTATTGCATGGATACTTCAGTTAGAACTCATGTGAGAGAGTTTGGTGGAGTTGATTGAGGAAGTTAAAGGAGTTGTGTTCAGTTTAACTAATCTAAACATAGTTGAGCTAGTTGTATCTAGTCTAACTGATTGATACACTAGTGAGAGTGGTGTGAATTAATTAATAATTAATTCACTAATTATAAACTCATTAATCAACTAAAGAATACATCATTTAACTTCAGTGCATGGACAGTTTCAATGGAGACCAGTGCAAAGATAGGTGAAAGAGCAGGTTAACTATCAGTTGTGACTATACTGTTGCATATTTGCAACAACCAGTGATTGGAGAAGCCCATGAGGATTGCGCAGTACAAGCCAGGTGGTTCAAGTTATTTAATGAGCCATCCTATAGCATTGATTACGCAATAGAGGCTGGCTATCAGGTGGCAGATATTGGAGCATGTGTTTTGCTAGATCTAGCTTGATTAGTGTGTAGCAATTGGAGGTTGTGCTGAGAGCTTGTGAGGAGCTTTGTACAATGATTGTTACATGATCTCTATGACATATAATATATAGATATTTGGGATTTTCAGCTTTAACCTTTCCCATGAAATATTGTGTTCATATGTGTGATTTTTTATGGTTTTAATGTGTGCATGCAATTGATTTTATTTTCGCATGTAATGATCAATGGTAGAAGAGATTTTGTATTGTGCATGAAGCTAAAATAGTGTGTGATCAGGAGAATCTCGGTGAATAATATATCAGTTATTCAAATTTTCTACATGGTATCAGAGCGATATTGATCATTGGAGCAATTGCAAAACATTGAAGCGGTTGAGTTTTGTGCTGGTGGAATTCGAATTTGCAGCAGTGTTTTCTTGGTGTCGAAGTTGAGATGTATTTCAACAGATTGCGATTGGAGTATGCCCTTGAGGGCAGCTTGAATTATATTTCATGGAAGGGCAGGATGGAGGCAGTGCCAGATGACAATGGGTTGAAGGAGTTCATAGATGCAGAAATTCAAAAACCTACTTCTAGTGATGTTGTTGTACTTGACGCATGGCAAAAGAAGACAACAAATTGTCGAAGGATTCTGTTGGAAGGTGTGAAGGATCACATAGTATCCATCCTTCATGGTAAGGCTTCTCCATTCTTGATGTGGAAAGCTTTGACAGATTTATTTCAAAGTAAGAGCGACCAGAGGAAGTTGGCGCTCAAGGATAAACTCAAAAACATAAAAATGGAGAAAGGCGACAGTATGCCCAAGTACCTCACGAAGTTCATCCAATGTAGGGATGAGCTGGGAAGTGTGGGGGTTACTATTGATGACGAGGACTTGGTGAGCTTGGCTCTCCTTGTGCTTCCAAAGGGTTGGCATTCCTATCAGGACTCTGTCAATGGTCAGGAGAAATTTCCAGGATGGGAGCGACTTTGGTCGGATCTTGTGCAAGAGGCGATAAGGCGAAGTACTAGGGACCGATCTTCATCAAAGAACTCAGATGAATAAAATTGCCTTTGGCTTCCAAAGCAAATAAGGGGAAGAGAAAGAAGCATGCTTCTCAATCCGGTGCGAAAGGAAAGAAGCAAGACATGTCCAAGGTGAAGTGCTTTCACAGTCACCAACACGGACATTATGCCACTAGTTGTCCACAGAAGAAGAAAAATAAGTAGGCTGCTCAATCTGCAGCTAGAGAGGCCTTAGCCTCGTAGTTTGAGCTAGATTTTTTATTGATTGCATGCTTGGTCTCAAGTGTGATGGGTTCAGTGTGGTTTCTTGACAGTGGTGCATCTTTTCACATGATAGGAGATTGAGATTTGTTTACTGATCTGGATGAGAAATATCTTGGAGTGCACATCGAGATGGGCGATGATGGTAGATACAGTGCGACCGGTATCGGTACCATTTCCTTTGAGAGGGATTCTGGTAAACCTTTTGTATTGAAGGAAGTGATGCATGTTCCAGGATTGAAGAAGAATCTGATCTCTGTGGCGATGTTAGAAGACAAGGGATATGATGTTGTCTTTAGCGAGGGAAAGGCTTTCCTGCGCATGTTTAGTTCATAAGGTATGACCTAGCATGTTTATTTCATAAGGTATGACCTTAAGACTATGAAAAATTTGCGTAGAAGAAGATGGGTTGTGAACCTTAGAGCGAGGTTTATTTCTGCAATAAAGACCGCAGATCTGGAAGATGGTTTGCAGATTCAGTATGTGTGGAGACAACAGATCCAAAGGAGGGTGGAACCTGAGCAGAAGATTGAGCATGCAGAAGAAATGAGCCATATAAAGAATGGATTAACATGCAGAGGAGTTGATTTTGGTGGAATTTCCATAGAGTTTTAGACAAAGATCTGAAGAAACCTATAAAAAATTAGTAAATGGATTGTTAGTGGTTGATTTTTGACCCTAGTTCAGTCATCTACATATTGTTAGAAGTATGATAAGAGGAGTAGTTCATATTTGTTCATAGATTGGAAAACAAAGATCAAATTATCTATACACAAGAACAATGATCTTGAGAGGACTCAAACCATTTTTAGGTGGCAGATTTGAAGAGCCCTAGATGAAGACAATATTGTGGGCCCTAGATCAGTAAAAAGAATTGACTGTGGTTGGGCAGATTGATGGTAGGCCAAGTACAGTTGGAGGGTTGTTAGATTACTGTCAAAGAAGAGCCCTGACTCTTGTTCTGGTGAAGGAAAACAAAATTGGTAGAAGAGCAGGTGTATAGGGCCTAAGGATGTGAAAACTTTGAAGGACTAAAGTAACAGTCAAGTGGGTGAACCAACTAGCCCTAGTTCACTATATTGTAGAGGATTGATTTAGTGAGAAGAAGGGCAGCCTCCATAGCCATGGACTTCTCATCTTGGACCTGTAGTATGGAAAAAGTGGGCATACCAAAGATTTGTTCACAAATGGAATTGTGAACAACTTGTTACCACTCAAACTAGTAGTGGATCTAAAAGGGGTTCCTAAGAGGGCAACTGCTAGGATAAGGGAAACGATGGAGGCTTAGCCCATTGTCACCATAGCTAAGGATCCTTGCTCTTCACGGAATTTCACCGATGGGTGGAGTCCCAGTAGTTTAGGAAGTCACTTGTAGAGTACAGGTCAATGAATAGGTGGGAAGTGACCCTCGAAACCCTTTCTCTAAGATAAAATAAAGAGTGGGACTTGCTTTCCTTTTAAGCAAGGGAATTATCTTCTAGGGAGAGAGGAGGGGGATTGAAGGGTTGAGGGAGAAGAATAAGACTTATGAAGGAAGTTCTCAATCCCTAAAATCCTTTGGGAGCTTGGATTCCCAAATGGTCCTTAATGAAAGGCCTTTGACACCAAATGGGGCCACACGGGGTCAAGTGGACCCAGCCCAGGTTCGGGGATGGAATTTAGCAACCAATGATGTTCCTATCCTGGACAAGGTGAATATGGGAAAGGATCAGACAAGTGTTTTTACTTCGATAGGTCAAATTGATCCTAGTAGGTTCTATCCTTGGGAACACCTAGGCAAAACTTGATCCTAGAGCTAGGGCTTGAGGTATCCGGAGATTCCACCATCGGAATTGGCCCAAGTTTAGAGGAGAGTGAGGGCACCCATCAACGCAGCTGCCTGCAGGAGATAGAAGTTTTCCTCTAGCAAGATTCCTGGGAAATTGTTGCCAATGGGGCTAGACCTAGGGAATGTGAAAATTTCTTAATATAAGAAACCCTATTGCAGTATCTTGATTTACTTCTCCTACTTGAATTAAGTTACAATTTAATTTATGAAATATTCAATAAATTAGCGAAGTAAATAGTAAATACAACTAGAAACCTACACATACATATCAAATACTGAATAACATGCTCATAGACAAAGTGACACACGGATTTTCTGGATAACTATCCCCGGAAAAAACCCAATGTGGGAAAACCAGTGCAGCTAGCTCTGGAGGGTTTTCATTATTATGCAGAATCTAAGTACAACAATCCTGGGCACCAAAACTAGTTCACCCAATAGAGAAAAAAAAACGGCAGTAATACGCTTCTCTGAATCCCTCTACGTCAGCCTAACTAGCTTGCATTGGCCTCTGTGTTGCTCAATAAGGGCCTGCGTCACACCTGAAGGGCTTACACTGCCCCTACGTTGCCCTGACTGGGCCTGCGTCAGCCCTGCGTGGCTCCTGCTGCCTCTGCACTGCCCTTGCTGGGCTCTGGCTGGACTGCGTGGCTCTTGCTGCCCCTGTTGCTTTGGCTGGCTGGAATGCTTAAGAAGAAAAATCATAGGTAAGAAAGAAGGCATTGGCCAAAGGTAACACATAACAGCCAGAAAAATTGAAGAAATGAAATGAAAATAGATCAATGTCCACAAATAACTGAAATAGCTCAATGGGACTAGAGAGTAAAATCTTTGAGAACAACAATAAGTGCTTATAGAATCATCTAAGAGAACAGAGGAGCAATAGTTCATGAGGTTAAAATGTTATATAATTGTTGGCATAGGAAAACTATAGAATTGTTAGAGTAAATCTCTGTAGGTACCATTAGTTGGTGATCACCGATAATCATTTCATTTCATCAAATACCCTGATGAATGGGCCTTACAAGCTATTTACGTAGAAAAACCCCACAGAAGCTATGTGATGGAAAAATATTCACACTATATTGAAGAAAACACCTACCAAATAAGGATGACATTTCAAATGGGGCAAGAAAGAATAAAGAGATAGACATTGAAAAAGTTAAAATGCTAAGGCAACAGGAAAGCAACTAGGTAGCATGTAGAAAGCACAACAAAGAAAATTATAAAAATGGAAAACCCTACAAATTAACACCCATCCAAACATCACCACAATTTTTTCTTTAACTCTAAATATCCAAATTCATCAAATTATATCTTGTATTCAAACCTGATCCTCTCTGTTAGCCATTCTAAAGATAAGGCTGAGAACTTACTACATAACCATCACCTACATGTAGTGATCTTATTTTGTGACCAGACAATCTACTTTCGTGAAGATACGGAAAGGTAAACACTCTCTGCCAAGATTTTCCATATAGTCTAGGTTGAGCAACCATGTATACATTACCAATTTTTTCTCTTCAGATTTTTAACTTAGAAGAGCTTTGTCTGACCACCTCCGGGTTGCTCCCAGAGTCACCCAGGCAAGCCCTCTCAATATCATCCTCTTTCTGTAGTACCTAATTAGTAATTTAATTAACCATAACAGTTTCTTGATCATGCAGGTATTTCAAATATATTCCCAATAAGCATAAAAATTTCATGTTAAACAATCAGGTCAAAATACTAGACTATGATGCAAAAAATACAAAGAAACATCACCAACACTCAAAGGAAAAGCAAACTCAAACCTCTACAAAGTATAAATAGATATTTGATAAACTTCATTCCACCACAAAAATGTGGTTAACTAAAGAAAATTCTAATTACTGTGCTTTCAAGACAAAGCTTTCAAGGGCAGTGATGTTATAAACATATCCCTACACCTCGTGAACAATCAATGTGTATAATTAGACCATCATACGGCTCATTTTAAACATCATTATTATCATTTTATAAATCATTTTTATTAAATCAACAAGAAGCAAGCAACAATTGCATTCAGTTCCACTGAAGCAAAGTATATGGCAGTTTCATATACTTATTATGAAGCTATCTAGATTTTCAACTTGATTGTAGAGTCAACCAATCAGTTGTTGAAGCCCAATACTGTCTCTTGTGAGAATCAAAGTTACATCAAGCTCTATGAAAATCCAATGTGTCATGACCATTTCAAACACATTGATATTCAATACAATTTCCTAAGATTCCAAGTTCATTAGGGAGTTGGTAGTGTTGGACCACATTTTGAAAAAGTTGCATATAGTTAATAGTTTGACAAATCTCCTAACAAAGGGGAAGTTTGACAAGTTGGGCGAGAATCTTGGGTTATTGGGAAAAAAAAAATTCTCAAGAGTGTTATATTACCTAGTTGGTCCTAGTTGGTCTCACCTCAGCATTGAGAAGTTGAGCAGCACCAGGATTGCAAAGCTAGATTGTGGTACACCAGTCGGAAAGATTCTTAAATACAGCTAGAAGCTTATAACGACACCTTCGAGGATAGACGAATTAGTTGTTGGGTCACACCCACCAAGTATGGCACACTAGTTGAGGATAACGAGTTCATGATATTTTATATAAAGTTGCGAACTCCAAGTACAAGTAGATACACAATCCATTCGGATCCACATAAGTTTCAGGTTGATGACGAGTTATGGTTGGACTTTCATAAAGAGCAATTGACAAACTCCTAGAAGAAGCTCATACCATTTTGATACGAGCCTTACACCATCACCAAGGCTATGGGTGAGAATTCTTTCGAGGATAGTCATAGGATGATTTATATTACTTCAAATGTATATGTTAGGATGATTTATGCTTGATGGGGTGCATGTCTAGAAAGAGTTCCTTTAAGATAATGAAAAATATGATCACACGATTACTTACATAAGTAATTGTGATATCTACCCGAATGACATGAGGTAACTACATAAGAGATTGTAAAAGTGACATTTTTAAGGTTTTTTTTATATCAAGGTACGTGGACCATTATGTTTTTTTTCCAAATCATTTACATATGAATAAATTTTTTAAGTAGTACATCACTCTAATATTATTTCTCTTACATGCTCCTAGGTTATAATTCAAAGCATCATAGGTACTAAAATTCATGAAACTCTTGTTTTTTTGCTCTAAATAACTAAAACTCCCAAGTGTGCTACTCTTAATATTCAAACTTGCACTATTGTTAATACTACTTCCTCTAATTGTTATTTTTCCTCCATAAGTAAGTTGACTACGAGGTGGACTTGAACCATTATTAACACGCTAGTGTAGTGTTACCTATTTGTATTTAAGAAGCATAAGGGGCGGGGTTGGTATAATGCTAGCTTTACTACTGTTTAGTGCCATGCCCACTACTAGGTTCTCATCCTTTGTTGGCCTTAGGATATGGTTTCCCATTAGTTCATTTGATTCTTTCTCATTCGCAATCTCATCCTACATTGCATCCAACCTGCTACTTTGTAATCACATATCACTCGTAACCTCACTCCAGTGTGTTCATTAGACCTCATTGAGGTGCATTTACTACCATGATTTATTGAGCTATATTTTATCATCAACCCTTTGTTTCACAACCATCCATTCACCAACTCACCTTTCTCATTGAAATTCTTCAACTCTCTCATCCTCACTTCACTGCTCTCTTCCTAGTTAATCTACTTTTGCAAATCCTCATTGCCTTCTTCATTTGCTCACATCAAGTTCAACCACCACTCATTAATTATCTCTACTTCCTCAAAACTTATTCAACTTACTTTTTGACTTTTATATCCTTCATAGCCATTTAGTAACAGCATTGTAATCCATTACTTTATTACTTAATGCATACCATAATCAACCACCAGACCATAATAAAAAAGTTAGTAGTAGGAAACAATATCAAAAAAATTTTAATATCAAATTTTGTTTTTCGAATATCAAAATTTTTAGTTTCCCTCGTCTATTTCCCTCGCATTGCAGGGTTTGTCCAACGAAGGAGGGAGGGCGCGTCCATGCTATCCAACTATGTTTTGATACACTTGGTTGAACTCAACAAATTGGAATTCGGGTGCCTCTAATCATGGTGATTTCTATCCGAGACTACCACGAAAAGCTCCATTACACCGAGGGGTTCAAGTGCGCTAATCAGAAGAGGCGTGGATGGCCACGATCACGATCACTTCCTGCGAGATTAACTACCTGGTTTTTCGTTACCTCCATGAATCAGGTGAGCGTTTGTATTCAACCCATTTCAGTGAAACTGTTTTATTTTATATGAACACCGCATGTAAAATTGTTTTTTAATGAAATTGTTTGAAGCTTTCCATGTAAGTGCCAAAGCTTTCGAAATTTAGGGTAATGGAAGACTTATTATTCTTCTTACTCTTATCTGTAAGATTCGAAGCCTTGCCGCACTGGTGAAAGAGTTGTTTATATCATGTAAACAGAAATACTCTGTAGCTTAACGTGGAAGTGGAGGACTTGAGTGAATTCGAGGTGTAAATCACAGCAAAGACATAAATATATCTAAAACCCTAAGCGGAATTGAAGGTATTATATCATGGTTATAGTCCTAGAAGGAAAAATTCGCAGTTCCGCAGCATTGATTGAAACCCCTACATGCTAAATATTTTGATTCGACCTTTTTTTTTTCAGGACGAAAAAAACACTGTTATATATAACAGTTCATATTTGTTGATCAAATATCATTTTCCAGCACATTATACATACCATTCTAGCATATGCCAGATAGCAGGAAATATATGAACCACATGAAGAGGAAAATCAAATCCATCATAAGAACCGTACAAAGGCCATAAAGACACATAAAAACTCTGCATACCAACCACAGAAAACCCAACCAATACGTAACTGAATAGAACATCACTGAGCCTAGATACATACCGAGGGTCAGTGGGAACATCATCTTATTGAAAATAGCATAAAGGAGAATATGGAGAAAGGCAAAAAACAAAAAAGGATCTGGTATGTACAATGAAGATATAGCCTATAAAAGCAGCATAAGAAAAAAGGATATCCCGCTTGCTTGCATATGTATTCTGGCTTGCTTGAGAAGATTAGGCTCGCTTGTTGTAGATTATGGTAGAGGAAAAGATTGAGAGTCCAAAAGAGTGGAAGCCCTGTAATGCATGATCTGAATAGCACCATATGTGGACTCCATCCCTCTTTTGGAGAGAAGGTCAGCACGCGTATTTTTCTCCATATGTATGTGCTGAATAGTGTAGGCTTGAAACTTTCCTAATAGATACTTGATCCACTGTACCCAACCAACGCTATTGCTGCATTGCATTCCACATCTGCCGCTGATCCCATCAATGGTGTACTTCGAGTCTCCATATATGTGAATTGAAGGGAGATTTAGATGATAAGCAATCAATATCCCACTCCATAACTCCATAATTTCCGCCTTATTGTTTGAGCCAACACCTCCATTCCAAAACATGTGATATCGGTCCTTGTTTTCAAGCTTTATACAGGCCCCACAGCCACATAGGCCATCCTTATTTGCACCATCAAAATATAAAGTTGGGAGCTCAATATGGTCAGGCCGGATTCTCTTAGAAAGATCCTTAATAGTAGGTGGGATACAAGGACGATCATTAATCCATAAAGAAATATTACATGTAATCTTGGAGTGTTGTGGGGGAACTCCTTTGAGAATCCAATGATTCTGAGCATTCCAGATTTCCCAAAACACATAAAAGGGTAAATATTTGTAAGAGAAACTTACAACAACCCAATATTTGATAACTTGAATACAGTCAGAAGGATGCCAAGAAGGGTCACCTATAAGCCCAGCAAAATGCTGCCAAATAGAAAGAGAGAAGGTACATGTGAAGAAAATATGAGAAGCATCCTCTTCATGTTGGAGACAAAATGGACATCTTCCAGGACCATAAAATCCCCGTTTTCATAATACCTCCCAAGTTAGTACTCTGTTTTTCCACAATAACCATGAAAATAATATTATCTTTGCGGGGATTTTAAGATTCCATGCAATATAAAAAGGAGACAACGTAGGGTCGGGAGTCATTTTAGCAATTTGATTTTCATACTCATCCTTAACAAGTAATCCCGCACCCTTGAATTTTCCATTCCAAACCATAATGTCACCTTCCCCTCTGAAAGATAATCCCATTGCCTGTAGAAGATCTTTATGGCATTCCCATCTATGTGCTTCACTACCCTGTAACCCCAGCATCTCTGCAGATTTCCATATGGGAGCCTCGAGGTTCCAACGGTATATAAGATCAAAGAGAGAGAGAATGCCATTGTGATGAAGTCTGTGAAGTAGGTGTGAATAAAAGAGAATTACATTTTCAGACGCAAGCATTCGGTCGAATCCAATTAGAATATTTTTGCCATTGCCGAAATCCCAAACCAGTATTTGTCCCAAGATGTGCATCACTCTTTGGAAACTGTGCTAGATGGCTGAAGCCTTTTGTATAGACCTTACACATCCCAAGTATATAGATCGAATAGAATCACCCTCAAAATATTTGTGTGTAATTATTTTAGACCATACTCCGTCGCCCTTCAGAGCACGCCATAAATATTTTACCAGCAGCGCATTTGAGAAAATCCTGAGATTTAATAGACCCCAACTGCCAGATCTTTTCGGGATAGAGATTGCCTCCAATTTACATATATGGATTTTAGTGTGATCCGAGGAACCTCCCCACAGAAAATTTTCAATAATGGAATTAACTTTGTTAACAGTGATTGTCGGGAGAAAGTACAAGTTAGACCAATAGACCACATATTGAGATAAGACAACTTGTATGAAGATATATCTACCATCCAGCGAAAGGAACCTACTCGTCCATTTGTGTATCTTTTTTTTAAATTTCTCGATCAGCCAAATCCAATCATTGCTATTGTATGAACAAGGTTTGAGTCTAAATCCGAGATATGTTATGCCCAACATTATATGACTTATGCCAGTCCTTATAAACTCAAAAATAAACTTAATTTCCTCCACATATCCCGAATCATACAGAAGGAGAGATTTACCTTTTTTAATGCATAAACCAGAAGCAGCTCCAAAGTGATTGAAAATGTAGTGCAGATAAAACCATTAGTTCCTAATAATTTTACCAAAGACCAGCAAATCATCAACAAGTAATGAATGTGTGACTCATACCGTAGGAGAGAAAGCCAGTCCATCAAAGTAACCCTTTTCCTTTGCCATCTTCATGAGGTTCCTGAAGCAATCCATAATAAGGATGAATATGAGCGGGGATAAAGCACAGCCCTGTCGAAGCCCTCTTTCGGCCAAGAAAAAGTCAGTCGGTAGTCCATTAATGAGAACATCATATCTTATTGAAGTTATGCACGCCATTATCCATCTAATAGATCGAATAGATAGCCCAATATTTAGGATAATTAGCCTAATGAAAGACCAATCTCCAGAATCATATGCCTTTTGGATGTCAATCTTCATAATTAGAGCCTCAGTTTTGTTTTCATGAATGGAGTGTAAAGCCTCCTGTGCTATAGCAACGGCATTGTGTATAGACCTGCCACTTAAAAACCCAAATTGTTACTTAGAAATGTATGTTGATAGGATCCCCCGAATCCTATTTGCAATCATTTTAGAGGTGATTTTGTACACAACATTACATAGTGCAATAGGCCTAAAATCTAAGAACTATTCAAGATCCGATGACTTAGGAATGATTGTCAAGAAGGTCAAATTCATATCGCCAGGAATAAAAACTAGAATTATAATCTATTCCACAACTATAAGCAACTCGTACTCCAACATATCATATAAGTGTAAATAAAATTCAGCCGGCCATCCATCCGGCTCGGGACTTTTGTCATGTGCAAAATATTTTAATGCAACTTCTAACTCCTTAGATATCTCCACCTCCATAACATTGTTTGCATCTAAGTCTAACATGGAGGGCATATGTTGTAGTACCCACGCTTGGCTTTGATGATCAATTCCATGGTCAAATTTATAAAAATCAGTAAAATAATTGAGCGCTTCAACCTGTATGTCCTACGTTTTATGTTTCATAGAGCCATCCGCAACCTTTATTCTCCAAATTGAATTCATGTTCCTGTAGCGATTTGCATAGTTATGGAAAAACCTTGTATTCAGATCGCCTTCCTGCAACCATTGAACTCTGCTTTTTAATTTCCATGTAGTTTCCTGTATTTATAAAATCTCAAGCTTGCGAGGCTCCAACTTCTCAAGAGTGGCATAGGATAGAGAGTCAGGTGGAGCGATCATCATGTCCATATAAATCTGACCAATCTTACTGTCGATGTCTCTAAGCTTCGAGACCCCTCTTATATTACTATATAGAAAAATACCTCCAAATAATTTATAGGCCTTTAGACTGTACAATAAAGGGTCCCAAGTGGCCAACATTCCACCCACCCAACCCACTGCATCCACTCCTACTGCATGCCAACTCGAGCGTATACTTAAAATGGTCTCAATAGCAACAATCCGATTACAAAGAGTTTCCTGGAGAAATACCATTGATGGATTTATTTTTGAGAACATTTGGCAAAGGCGAATATTTTTAGAGGGTCCGCCCAACCTTCTTACATTCAGAGATACCATAGTCATCATTTAGGTACTTCATTGGGGCTGCTTGCTCTAAGGCCCTGAATATCACCAATTGTAGTAATAGGAATATCATGCAAATCATGCAGATCCCATTGAAATAATGATTTTGTCCTGAGCCGACCATGAAAATACCTTGATCCCTTTTTATTAGTCTTCTTGACAGTGATGTTTGAAGCTGTCTCAGGAGATATATGAGGAAAGGGTTTTGAAAGTCCTTTATCAAAGACAGTAAGTGCAGCCATATCTAGCATCGGGTTTCCTAGAAGCGCATCTAAATCACTACCCACAGTATTCCACGGGGAATCTAGGCGTTGTGGGGGATCAGGTTCATGAGAAGATAATGGAGAAGCCCATTCCAGGGGGGGCATCGATGGTGAAACCACTAGCAGTTCAGAGGGATGTGGACATGGTGATAAGGTAGGATTACCTATATAAACCGTTCCTTGGGGGTCATCTATTGGTTTATTAGAGTGCGGCGAGGTTGACGCGTGGGAAATTGGAGAGAATTCTTGATTGTAGCAAGGGGAACCCATGTTTTCAGGTAAATATGGGGCTTTTGCAGTACGTATAATTAAAAAAGGTAAATCCAAAGAGTAAGATCTGACATTGTTATAAGAGGGGGGAATTGACTTACCCAAGTCGGACCTAGATGCACGAGCTGACTTATTTCCATGTTGGCGACCAAAAGACATGTCTTTGTGGCATCCTCTCCTCCATTGTCGCATAGGACAGATTCTTTGCAAGTGACTAGTGTGGTGACATATGAGAGAGGAATGGCACACCCCAGTAGTCTAGTCTCTGTCAGTGTATTAGTTGTCCCCAAATTAAATCAAAATCACTCAGAAACCCACCTTGGAATGAAACTTCAACTAAAGTCCAAGAAATCCGCTTGTCCGCAGTACCAATGCATCTAGGATCCAAATATTTGGTCGTTCCAATGGAATTTCCAATAGCCCGAAGTGTTTTCAAGATCCAGAACTCCAGGGGTAAGCCTGGTAATTTGACCCAAATCAGTTTACTCTTCGGGGCATCAATTACAGGATTAAAACCCAAAAACCATGGTAGGAGCTGCATGAAACTCCTGCCCCAGACCCAAGTTAAGGTCATAATCTTCCTACAATATTCCTCATGCAGAAAATGCTCGCTGAACCAGTTTCGCATCATTTTACTTACTTTAGGAATGTATCCTAGAATTGGACACCAGAAGGTTTTTACCCACTTCGGCAAATCAAAAATTAAATCCTTTGGGTACAACCATCTTCCTATCAACACCCGCTTTTGCAAGCTTGCAACTTTGTCCCAGAGGTTGTTATGTTCCAAAATTACTTGTTTGACATTAGATGCAGGTTTATAGCAATGGTCCTTGTAATGAATCTTCCTCCTATATAAACCCGAATGTGATTCAGAGTGTGCCTCATTCCTGTGTGAAGAAAACCCCTGCCTCTTCTCATTCTAGGGCTCATTGGAAGTATGTTCCGGTACATGATTTGGGTTATGATCAAATTCCACCCCTTTTCCATCCTAGAGTCTTTTGCAACTGCTCCTTTTCATCACGTAAGGTGGCGGCAATCAGATCCTCATGGGCGGATGTGTCGGAAGAAAGGATATAGTACACTTGTGGCGAGTGTAATATTGTCAAAATTGATTTAAGCTTTTCATCAAACATTTCACCAAGGAAAGCCCTCTTTTAGATTTATTGAAGCCCTATAAATAGTTTTATATATTTGAAAATATTGGTCGGGACCACTGTTGAAAACTTGGCTGAGGTAACCAGGTCAGAGTACTGTCGGATTTGCAGTCGAATACTTGGTTCACAAAGAGGAAATTTGGTTGGCCCGCTTATACCTCTTTTCCTTATGTTGCCCTGTGACATAATTTTCTTGTGGTTTAGCTGCCAGATGAAGTAATTTACTTTGGGTATAACATTTGGTATCCAGATCCGATTCCATATCCCACTTTTAGGGGGAACCTGTTCCTTAAAGAGGAGATGTGTGTAGCCTTCTTTTACTGAGTATCTTGTGTTCTTCCAGCACCATTTTTCTGGTTTATCTCTCGCTATTGGAGAACATCCCTCGAGAAGATTTAGGAGTTCTTTCTTTTGCTCATTTAGCTCTTCGGGGAGATCCGATAGAAGCCACCCTTCCCATTTCCTCTTTTCATCCCACACTGAGATTTGTGACAAGGTTGTAATTCTGATCGACTTGAAGTGATCTCAGAAGAGTTTCAGCTGTTCCAAATCTGCTAGTGGATCGTTATTCATTATTTTGTCTTCCCAAATTTTAACTGTCAGACCATTTCTAGGAATTCTACTGATGTTTTAAGTAATTAAAGGAGATGAGGATAGAAGAATATGCCAAATTGGGGAGCCCTGAGTGGTTGGAATATACCCGTTTTCCTGTTCTTATTGCTTGAAATACTTTCCTCTTATTACTTGGGCCCACCATTCTTCAGGTTTTATGACTAGGCCCCACCATAATTTGGCCCCAGTTGCTGGGTTAGTTAATCTTGGGTCTCAAATTCCTAGTCCTCCATGTTGCCTAGGTGATGTAACAGTCTTCCAGTTTACCATGTGATATTTTCTTGTTGTTTTTTTCCCTCCTTCCCATAATAACTTCCTTATAAAACTGCCAAGTTGCTGCAGGATATACCTCGGAGCCTCGAGGACCGCGAACTGATATAAAGGGAGAGAAGACAACACTGATTTGATAAGAATGAGACGACTTGCTGGATTTAACCAAATCCATCCCCAATTGGTTATTTTTTGTTTCATTTTGTCAATCATGCCTTGCCAGGCCTTCGGATTGGTCCTTTTCAAGAAAATTGGGACTCCTAAGCTTAGTCACCGGGTTCGATGAACCTGAAGGAAAAAATTCGAAGTTCACCGAATTTAATCGGCATCCGAACAAATTCGATTGTGTTTGGCGAACACAAAGCCGAACCTCATGCCGAACATAATCCCGAACACGAACATGAAAAAATTCGATTAAATTCATTTTTTATTATTATTAAATTCGGCAAAAAATTCGAGTTTAGGTTTGGCATTTGGTAAATTGGTAATAGGTTTGCGGCATTGTTGCTCAAAATGCTCACGAAAAACTTACTCTCGGCTTGACGCCACAGCAGACAGGTTACTCTCGGCCCGACGAAAACCTTACTCTCGGTTACAGCCTACAGGCTTACAGTGCACAACTGCCACAACGGACAGGTTACAGGCTTCCAGACTCGTCACTCCACAGGACCACAACGCATTGTTTGTAAATTGTGTCCAGACTCCACAGCGCACATCCACTTAGAGTTAGCTCCACAGGGTCATAGTCTTTTTCCACAGCGCCACAGGCTAGCCGCTACACAGGCTCACATTGCTGGCCCGGGTTCACAGTTCTCAGTGCTCACACGTAAGTTCACTCGGCCTCAGTCAGCTGCTGGCATTTTCAATAATTAAAATAAAATACATTTACATCGTCTTGAATCTTGATCTATCCATTTAGAATTGCTTCGAGATTGATGCCAAAATACCCTTGCTACAGTCTGTAAAACATTCTATAAAAAAGCTCAGAATTTTGGAAAGTTCCACAAAGTGTCTCAAAAGCTGCCACGGATCATATCACAAATGAACACAATTTATACTGGAAATTTACCTCGACAATCACCAAGGTATAATGCAACCATAGTGTGCAAGATGCTTCAGACATGCCCTTCACAATCGAGCCATAACATTTGCAATTAATGCTTAATATGAATCTAGAATGAGTCAAGAAATGAATGATTATGAGGTTGAAATTTGCACAGTACCCCTACAATGATGGCTCAGATTAAGACGTCACAACTTCAGTTCACAAGGCTCCTACAGAAAAGGGTAAGATAAGGCTTACAAAAATGCTGAGTTGCCTCCGTAATTAGGCTGAAACTCCACCCTGGATTTTCTCAAGAAAACGATGAGAATAATTCACTACAATTTCTCTCAGATTAGTACACAGAGTCAATGGTTTGGGCTCTTATTCTCCTTATGGAAGGCCAAAAAACATAACACAGAAATATGCTTCGGGATTAGCAAGAATGTGCCAAAATAAGTCTTGGATGGATTCAGAAATTGATTAAGATGTTCTGCTCCAGAATTTTTATTAGGTCCCAATCATGTACAATTGTGACCTCAACAAAACTCAGACATAATAGAGAACAAGAAGGCCGAATGCTATCAGAGTAGATCTTAGATTCACCTTCATTCGCTGCTCAGAAATGCCCTACCACAGGACCAAAAAAAATTCCTTAGTAACCAGCCCTAGATTCATCCACAGACTCAGTAGGTGATTATGGTTCAATATCTGGGCATTTTGCATGTACCAGAGCGCCATTTTCTTTTCCTATTCTCTGACAGAAACTGAACTATTGGTGTGCACTGTCGATTAACGCTATTGTGAATTTGTGATAGGCTAGGCCCTCAGGGTTACTATAGTCTGTAATGCCTCATAAAAATATTAATAACAAAGGCTTTAAATTTTTAATCTGTCCTTTATTTGTAAGTCTGTTTATTAGAAAAAAAATTAATTACAGTCTAGAAGAATTACAGTACAGTCATGATGCAAAATTTAAATTATTTAAATTACAGTACAATCAATGAAAAATTATTTAGAACTAATTCTAATGTTATTTTTAAAAAAAATTGTAGACATTTCACCCACTGTGATTCACTTCAGCAATCAAGAGTCAGGACAATGGCACCCCCAAAATCAACTCAGGTAGCATGGAATTTTGTTAGAAAAGATGGGAAAAATCTTGTGTGTGAGATTTGTGGGCATCAATTCACTGGATTTTTAACTAGATTTGTGGATCACCTTCTCAGTATTAGCAATGGCAGTGGAGGTGGTGTTGAGGGCTGCACTAAGATCTCAGATGAACAAAAAGCCGCAGTGGAAAAAAGCTATTCCTCTTCAAAGGTGGAAAAGGAAAAAAGGGAGCAGAAGAGGCAGCGAATTGAGAGGGAGATTGTCGTCTCTTCCTAAAACATGTTCACCACTAATTCAATGTCAGCCATTAGTGGATCAAGTTCTATTGCTGTAAAAACAAGTGGAACCAAAACATTAACTCAATTCTGGAAACCTATGGAGAGACAAGAAGTTGATGATGCTTGTGCAATTTTTTTTTATGCATGTGCAATTCCCTTTAATGTGGCCAGGAGTCCATATTTTAAAAATCTAATTAAAAAGGCCATTTATTTTGGAAAGGGCTATGTTCCTCCCGGATATGAAGCTTTAAGGACCACTTTGCTAAAGAAAACAAAAGAAAGAGTCACAACAAAATTGTCTGAGATAAAAGAGTTTTGGAAGCATACATGGTGCACAATTTTGAGTGATGGTTGGTCAGATTTGTGTCATTTCCCATTGATCAATGTGCTTGTTTACAATCCTCGAGGGGTACTTTTCTTGAAGGCAGTTAATGCAATGGATAAGGTGAAGACATCAGAAATTATTTTTGAAATTTTGGATGAAGCAATTCAAGAGGTTGGGGTGGAAAGTGTGGTCCATGTTGTTACAGAGAATGCATCAAATTTTGTTGGTGCAGGGAGAATGATTATGGAAAAGTATAATCATATTTATTGGACCCCTTGTGCAGCTCACTGTTTGGATTTGATGTTGCATGATTTAGCCAAATTTCCTTGGGTCAATGAAACAATACGAAGAGCCAAGACAATTGGAAACTTCATCATCAACCATCGTCTCACTTTGAGCATATATAGGAAGAATGCATCTAAAGAGTTGTTGAGGCTTTGTGATAGGAGGTTTGCTACTTTCTATATTACTTTGAAAAGAGTTTTTGAGGAAAAAGGAAGCCTAAGAGCTGTTTTCTGCAATACTGAATGGGAAAGATCTCCCCTTTCAAAGAAATCTAAGGGGAAACATGTTGAACAAATAGTGTTCAATAATGGCTTTTGGGAAAATGCAGACAAGGTTTTAAAAATATGTGGCCCAATTTTTAATGTGCTCCGCATGGTTGATGGTGATAAACCTTGTATGGGTTTTGTTTATGAAAGTATTGATTTTTGCAAAGAGGCCATTGCAAGTGCTTTTAATAATGTGGAAGTTGATTACCAGGAGATATGGGAAGTAATTGATCAAAGATGGAAGATGATGCATAGTCCATTACATGCAACAACATGTTATTTGGACCCTAGATTGTTTGGGTTATCAAGACATAAGGATGAAGAAGTCATGAATGGACTTATCCAGGCTATTGAGAAGCTAAATCCAGATCCAACAATTGCAGGTTTGGTCAGATCTCAGTTGAGGGCATACAGGTTAGAAGAAGGGCTATTTGGTACACAATCAGCAAAGTATGATAGGAGCAGAAGTGATCCAGCAGTATGGTGGGAGTTTTATGGTCCAGGGGCGCCAGAATTGCAAACTTTTGCAATTCGTATCTTAAGTCAGGGATCAAGTGCATCAGCGTGTGAAAGGAATTGGAGTTCCTTTGACCACATTCATTCCAAGAAACGAAATAGATTGTTATCTGGAAGATTAGAAGATCTTGTTTATGTTCGTAGTAACTTGCACTTGGCTTTGAAAAATGTGTCAAAAGAGTCATCCAATTCCTCTACTCCGTACATTGATCCTGTTCTTAATGCATCAACGGATGAAGGCGAAGCTGATTTTTACAATGATAGTGACATTGACAGGGCACTGAGTGATGAATCTGATGCTGAGGCATCTAGTGGATTCACAACCCATACTGCTCTTGATGATATAGAACTTTTTGATATCACAAGTGGGCCACCAGAACATCAAGAATAAAACTTGTGTTCGTTTTAGACTTCTAGTTTACTTTTTGCTAGACTTCTAGTTTACTTTTTGCATGAACAATATTCTAAAACTGCCAAAGTACTTTAAAGTTTATATATTTTGAATACTTTTTTATCAGATTGTTTTCAATATATGAAAGCTGATATGGCCCACGGTTTTGTTGAATTTGATATTCTTATAATGCTACTAGCCTACTGCTAATGTCTATGATGAATTTCTCACCTTGTTTACTATGTATGGAATACTGAAGTTGGTTATTTATTTGAATTTTGGCACTCACTTTCATGGTTTATATGTGGAAAATTGAAATGATGTAAATGTTTGAGAAATAATCCTATCATCTTATTTATGTGCATCATATTTATCTTTCAACATGCTTAAAATTGTTATATATATATATATATATATATATATATATATATATTCAAATTTCTATATGTCAAATTTTATGCCGAACTTTATCGGAAAAATTTTCGGTGCCGAACTTTATTCGAATTTCAACGTTGCCGAACTCGAACACGAACACGAACCTGGTGACTTAGCTCCTAAGTATTTAAATTCCTTCCAGTCTATTTCTACCTTAAATCCCAATATTTCTTCTATTTTATTGGCCTTTCTAATGGAGATATTCCATGCATATATTCTACATTTGGCATCACTTGTTTTCCCTCCAGATGCTTCTTGGAATCTGTGCAACTAAGACTTGAATCTTCTAGTTATGACCAGAGAGGCCCCACCTAGAAGATTTGTATCATCAGCAAATTTCCCGTGATTTATGCTTTTGATTCCTTCTTTGAATCTGATTCCTGGGATGTGATGAGAGATCCTTGCTGCTTCAAGGTTGCGACTAAGAGCCTCTCCGACCAATATATATAAAAAGGGTGAGAGCGGGCACCCTTGTCAGAGACCTCTTGAAGCTTGGAAGAACCCATCCCCCCTACCATTAATCAGAGGAGAGATCCAGGGCCTGGAAATTCATTTCTCTATCCATCCGATGAAGGTCTCTTTAAATCCCATCTTCATTATGTTGAGGAGGAATTTATGCCGAACCCTGTCAAATGCATTGGCCATATCCAATTTAATGACCGTTCCTTGCTCCTTACGTCTCCAACTTGAGTCAACGGCTTCCTGGATTAAGATTGTATTGTGTCATAGATTTATCTTCCCGGGATGAAGCTGCCTTGATTAGGAGGGATGAGGAGAGGCAGGAGGACTTTCAGTCTAAGGGCTAGGATTTTGGCAGTAATTTTATAAGAGAAGTTACAGAGGAAAATTGGCCTAAATCTCGAGAAAGAGGATGGATTTTGTTCTTTTGGTATCAGGGCTAAAAAGGCTGAATTTATTCCATCGCCGATGTATGAGATCTTTAGGGAATACCCGATCATTCGGCATAAATCTCTTTTTATTAGATGCCAATAGGTTTAATAAAACCTACCAGTGAAGCCATCAAGCCTAGGGGCCTTATCTGGAGAAAAGGAAAATACTGCGTTTTGAATTTCTTTAGGATCAGGAAGAGCAACAAGCATTTCATTGGCTTCAGTAGTCACCAAAGAAGGCATCAATCCCAAGAAGAAGGCTTCACTAATGGGGGCCGACGATTGGTCATCATGTTACAGGGCAGAGAATTGATCTATTGCATTGGCCTTAATCTCATGAAAAGAATCGAGAGTTTGAGATCCATGATGAATTTGGGTAATGCCATTTTTGATCTCTCAAAATTTTTCTTGCTTGTGAAATTATTTTGTATTCCTGTCTCCAGAGCTGAGCCAGCTATTGCGAGATTTGAGCCGCCACATATCTTCCTCTTGTCTCAGGCTTGCGTGGTATGTTTGGAACTTTTTTATTTCTTCTTGGAAGTCCACCTTCTCCACTTCATTGTTTTCTATTTGAGCCTGCTTTTTTGCAAGATTGTCTTCTGTTGTTTTGACATTTAGGGATAGATTTGCATTATATGTTTTGAGCCATTCTTTGATGTCGGATTTTAACCTTTTAACTTTCCTTTCCCATATGGTTATAGGGCTGCCATTTACCCACTGAGCCCAGGATGCAGCGATCATTTCAGAAAATCCAACTGATTCGATCCATAATGGGGAGAATTTGAATTGGATTGGCATATAGTTTACTGGAGGAGAAACAAAAAGCGTGATCGGTCAGTGTTCTGATCCACACCATGGTTAGATCTCTGAAGTTATAGTGAAGGACGTTGATAGCAGAATATCTGAAGCTAAAAACTTGTCTAACCTTGCTGCTATGTGCCCCGGTCCCACCCTCTTATTGTTCCATGTGTATTTAAATTTTCTCGACTTCACATCGAAGAGATTTGACTGCATTAGCAGGTCTTCTAAGTCTTTCTGGTGAATTTCTCTTACCACTGTCCCTCTTCTCTTTTTGTCCTGTTTTAGAATTTTATTGAAATCTCCCCCTAGAATGAAATTTGTGCCATACTCTGTGTGCTTGAGGTCTTGTAGGGACTTCCAGCAATCTTTCTTTTCAGCATAAGTGTTTGGCATGTATATATTTATGATTGTAATGGTGTAATTTAGTTTTTTTGACAATTTTTTTTAATAATAATAATAATATTATTATAAAGCCTTACCTCATGGGTTTCATGAGCAAGTGATTTTATTTTTAGTTGGCTCTCACTTCATAGCATTAGGATTGGTCATTTAGAGTCAAAAGAATTAGTGTCATGTATGAAGTAGCCCTTCTTGTTCATTTGTCAAATGTATATATGATTAGAAAGTTCTCTAAAAGACAAGTGCTAGCTCTCTTCCTCATGTTTTTATGCTTTTTATATCTAATTCATCATTCTACATACTTTTGTTGACATATATTAATCAAAATATATAAAAATTCGCTACCAACCTTGGAGCTTTTGAAAATGTCGCTCCACGCTCCCGCTTCTACTCCCACTTCCTCCTCCCGCTTCCCACTCCTGCTCCTGCTCCCAAGAAACCTTGGTATGCACAAAATCATGAATATGTTGTTCAATGTTCTAGATCAATGAAAAATGTAGACATATGTTAGCACTGTTTGAATATGGTTGTAAATTAAGTAGCCTAGGAAGTTGATCATGTCTGGAACATTTTCTGACTATATTCTCTTATTATGTTGTATAGCGTTTTTATTTGAAAACAACTTTCCTAATTTCCAACTGTACCATTATACATCATTGATTTAGATGTTAGACGATTGAAACATTCTCAACCTTCAGATTAAACACAGTTATTATTCAGGTACATAGGAAAACATTTTTAACCAGATGAAAATTTGATACTGTCTAATCAATCCTAGCTACCTAGGGCGCCCAGAATTTCATACCTGTCTTGCGCTCTGGAAGTTGGGCCACATAACAATAGCAGCAGCCCATCTAAGGAGCTTCCTGGAGCCATTCTCAAGTTCAGCGGTGTGTACGAGCGGGGTGCACCTTCCCATGCTTGCAAAGATCCGGCGTAAGAGTGCCACTCAGTCAATTTGTTGCAATATCTAGCGTTTGCAGGGTGGAAAATTTCCCCAAATTCGAAGGTAAGCTACCGTTCAAGTTATTCGGAAAGATTACAAGAAGTAGCCCATAGATTCTGAAACTTTGCTAGCTTCCCCAGCTCCGGAGGAATCACACCAGGGGAAAAGGGATTGTATGCCAACAATAATTTCTACAGATTTCTTAGATTTCCAAAAAATGTTGGGATTTTCGCGTTTAGCAGATTACAACACAGGTTCAGTACTTGAAGCCTTCGCAATTTCCGAATTCCTGCAGGAATCGAACCAGAGAAATTGTTACTTGATATATCCAAGTACTCCAGCTTTGCGAGCTCTGAAATATAGTCCGAAAGGTTCCCCACAAAAATATTCTGCGACAAGTTAAAGCACTGAAGCTGCCTGCACATGGAAAGGTTGCGAGGCAATGTTGAACCAATATTGTTATCCCCCAACGATATATTTCTCAACTATGGAAGATTGCAAGTGACAATAGGAAAAACAATGTAATTAATTACGATTCACAAACACCTCCTTTCATTAGAGAGTACAATTTATACGTCGGGATCTTTCTCCCAAATGTTTGCATAAATGCTATCGAATGAAAATGTCACTCTGTTTAAAATGTTTGTTGTTTTAGCTTTAAATGTTAGGACAAAATTTTATGATTCCTCCGCCTCTTCCATGAATCAACCCTGAACATATACTGCCTGGTTTTCACTGAAGTATCAACCATTACTCTCATCTATCGTGACACAATTGCATTCATATTTTCATAAGGTATGTTATAATTTTCATTGAATTTTAGCCCATTTTCATGAAATTTCATCTCATTTCTCCACGTGAGTACTAGTTTTATATCAATTATAAGCATTCTGTATAAGTCTGTGAGAAATCCTGAATTAATTCTGCTCTTAGAGCTAGCTAGCTGACTCAATACTCCTGATTAAAATCTTTCAGATTCACTTTTGTTCAATAATTTTGCTGAGTTTGATTGAGTTTACTTCCCTGTATTTTTACTAAGCTGTGATATTGTGGAGTTTTGTTGAGTCTCCACTTTGGATTTACCAAGTCATTATCGAGTCCAGGTCATGTGACTTTTCCCTAGGCACACAAAATTAGAAAAAAATAGACATGTACAAATTAAAAAATTAGGATATTTTCCAACAAGACGGTGGTTCAATGTCGGGGTTGTGGCATTTCAAGCTGCTCACTAGAATCTCCTTGAGGTATGTGCATAGCATCACCCTTTGTGGGTCAGTTAGTCTATCAAAGTAAGACCGTCTGTGATTTTTTTCATAATGTGAAATGTGAATATGCATTAGTTTTAGACACTACAATCAAGATTCAAAAACTTAGAGCCTGAACTCCAAATGATATACTATATTATATATAATGCCAACTTGCAAATGACAAAATTGACTAGTCCATGTTGATTGTAAATTTATAAGATCCAAATGGGCTAGAGTCTTTTGCCTATCAGAAAATAATTCAATAATTGAAATCAGCATCCAAGTCCTTGTCTTCTGCCTCATTTGATGAACTAGGCACGTAGTCAGTATACAACCTCCAACACCAAACCCTCGGTGGAGGGCTCTTCATCTTGTTCAATGTCTATGGCTATTGCACAGGCCATGGAATTGTAGTCAGGGAACTTGAATGGAAAAATTAGGGATTTGAGGCTTATTGCTGGCCGTGAAACCAGTTCTAATTATATTTATTGCCCCTGCCATCCGCCTGCTACCAAGAAACCTAAGAGGAATCAGAGTTTGGTCTCAGAGGGCAGCAAGAGCCCTTTCAAAATTGAGAAACAAAGGGCTAAATCTGAAATCCAATTTTCTGGGCTTTATCTTTTAGCTGATGTTGCAAAATGGTTGCAGGAGTACAATCCATGCATGATGAAAACAAGGATTTGGACCAGAATTTATTATTGGGTTTTATGTAGCTTATGATATCATAAAATACCATGATAAGAAATGGAAAAATAACCACACAACTTGCATGGAAAATTCCTACTTATATTAGAGAGCTTTTGATGCAGGAGCATCAGCTCCGAAAAACACCTTGTATTTTATCTAAGCTAGGGGGTTTCATATTTTGAATAAATATTAAATTTCATGTAAATATTAATATTATTTTGAGTGATTAATTAATTATTTGTGAGAAATTGTAAATATGAGAGAAATTAGTTTCTAGATTATTTAGAATTAATAAGGGAGCCTAAGTTGGAATTAGTTTCTAAGTTTTAGGGATAAAGATCTATCCTTTAGGGATGTTGAGAGATTTAGGGGTTTGTTGAGGAATTGAAGGGATTGAGCATTTAATTAAATGATTTTTAAAAATTGTAAAAATAGGAAGGGGTTTTGAGAGGAAAACACATTGAGATTGTGAGTGAGTGAGAGTAAGAGTGATTGAGAGTAGGGTTTGAACAACCAAGGTTGTAAGCCTCTGGCAATTTGTAAGGGCCAAGAACGTTGAATATTTGGCCAAGAAGATTAGTTTGGAAGTATGTTCATCTTTATGAAAGTGTGATTTTGAGTTATGCGTCTTAATCTGATCAATTCATGTATGGGTCAATTACTGTGTTAAGAGTGAATTTGCTAGAAATTGCTGGTTAATTAGTGCATTTATTCCTGTGAAATAATAATGGTGGGCACATGGATTAAATATGGAAACACTGTCACATAAGAATAGATAACTGCAAACATTAGTCGATGAACAAGGCAGCGTTGAAATCGACCTTCAGATATTGGATATCTGGCATCACAGTTATAAACCCATAGAATACTGTGAATTGGGTATTTGATTAATAAAGGTTAAACTTCTGTTTGCTAGAATGTTAAAAATCGATTAACTGGATTTAGATCTAAATGGATTATGGCATGATTCTATGAAGGGCGCAGACTTTTAACTCAGTCCAGTATGAGAACGTGGTTTTCAGAATGAACACAATTTTCAGGATTGAGTAGTATGAATTGTATAGAAATCGATTGGCAGTTTTGAAAGTGTATAAGTCTGTTATTAAATGCCAGATTCATTGTGAATCGATCCCCACGATTGAAGATCTTAGCGCTGAATGTATTGATTGAAACAGTTCAAAGTTATTTACTGATCGGTTTGTGTACAAGACAGAGCTCAATTTGACCTGGAAAGTCGACTTAATAGTGGGCGGAATTGTTTAATGTAATTGGACTGAACTGTTTGAAATCATGTAAAACTGCAGGTTCAGGATCTGCAAATCCTGATTGATGAAAAGCGGAGTAGATGAAATGGTTTAAATCCAACGCATATTTTGTATATATACCTTACACAAAGCGACTGAGAAGTAGTCTAAAACGCAGAAGAACAGAACTAAACTGTGTGTAATGGTAATAAAGGGTTGTTGCTCTATCGATGGAATGCAGTTCTGAAATCACATGTATAAATGATGTAATGTAGAATCACCTGTATAAATGATGATATATTGCAGGAGTTGAACGGAGTAAGATCGAATGAAAGCGTTAGCTAGATTTGAACATCAGAGGAGGCGCAATTCAAAGAACCATTTTCTGTTGAAGTCACGATCAATTAAATCGCATGGTCTGAATTACTATTCTGAAGATGAATGTATGATTTCATTCGAATGGAGCGCCCAAGTAATTAGAAAAGTGATTGAAAGGTATGCATCCACGTTAATTCAGTTTGTAAATAATTTGAGTTTGCCAGAAGATTAGAAATGTGTGAATGTTTGATCTGTAGCATCAAGATTCAAAAGGGAATGCAGAGTGTTGAAACTGCGTGTGGAAAGGTTGAAAGAAATCCATCACATTAGAGACGGTGTAATTCCAAAGGTCGAGTCCAAGTGGGTGTAATAAAAATATGGAGTAGAAAAATCGAATGGAGTATTGTATGCAGGGTTGCATCAATTGTATGAGGTTGAACGCATTAACTGGCATTGTTTAATTTGAACGTTGTTTGACAGAAATTGAAGGCGCAAGGCATGAAGGAACAGTTAAACTTCGACTTAATTGCAGGTAGAGTCGATGGGTGAAATTGCAGAGGCGTTTATTAAATAAATATTTGCAATGGCATTATTTAAACAGAATTTTATATTGGAATCCGGTTTATCAAGAGTTGAATGTAATGGTGATTAAATAAATGAGGGAATGGGTATGGTTAATGAAACATTTGAATATTATGAAATGGTTGAGATGAAAAGTTTTGAAAAAGCCAGGGATTGGGGTTTTTTAATTTGGGCAGAAGCTGAGAAGCAGGTTTGATATGTGTTATTATTGAAGATCCTGGTTTTGCAGGCCTAGCCCTGCGTCATTTTGGTATCAGAGCTTGGCTCTGTTGAAATTGAATATGTTTGTTTTCTGAATGAAGTTTAGTACGAGATTGCAGCTGTGACGAAATCCATTCGAAGCAGAGGTGACAACATCAGAAAGAGTGAAGACTGCAGCAATATAAATCAAGAAAAGCCGAGAGAGAAGAACCAAATGTGTTCTTAAAAGCAGAATAAGGAAAGTCCTTAGGAGTGGCAGTGAACCTGTAGAATCCAACAAGAGATTGTACAGAGAAGACAATTGAAGTGTCTTCGAAAGAGAGAGTGAGAGATTGTAGAAGCCTAGAGAGAGCAAAGGTGTTGCTCAGGAGAAGATTCCAGATAGTGGATCGTGCTTACCAAAAGACTGAGTGAGGAGAGCTTAGTGAGGTAAGATTGCAGTAAGGAGGACTTACTATTGCAGAGGCTTGATGCAGAGGTGCGAAGAGCTCATGGAAAGAGAGGAGCAGAAAATGACTACAGATAGTCATAGCAGAAGTTCACAAGGAAGCCACAGCAGAAGGGAAGATGCCAAAGCAAATGGCATGAGGATGATTCAAGAAGAGTTTGACCGAGAGAAAGCTGAAATAGATTTCCAAATTGGAATATTGATGAAGATGCTGCAGAAAAGTGTTTGGACTATGAGGAAAAGAGTAAAGTGGCAAAGGCTACGAGAAAGGAGAAATCAGCAAGTGAAGTCAGAGATAGTAGAAGAATTGAGAAAGATTGAGCAGATATTGAGTGCTCAAGAGGAATCAGAGAAACTCAGAGAAGCAGAGGTAGAATTGGAAGTTTCCATTTGCATACCAGAACAGGGTGAGATGTTAGGGAAAGAGGATAATGAGAGGTCAGCTGAAGATCTCATGGACTATTGGCAGAGTCCAGAACAATTCGAAGATATGTTGACAAAGGAAGCAGATGAGGCAATGAAGCCTTGTGATTTTTATTCTTACATTTTGTGTATGTTTGCAGGATATGCAGAGGATGATGGACAGTCGATTGAAATTGTCACAACCAAGAATGAAGCTCTTGAGGTAAAGTATGATGAAGAATCCTTTTTAGAGGAAGAAGGTGTTGATCATTTGCAACAGAAGGAGTTCATAGATGAAATCCTGTTTGGTGTGAAACAATCAGATGAGGTTGATATAGACCAGCAGTCTGAAGACAATTCCATAGTGGGACTACAAAAAGGTAAACCAATGAATTTGTTTAATGGAATTGATGAAAGATGTTTGCAATATGATAATGTGGAAAACAGGTCAATTCAGTAGGATTGCCAAGAAAAGAATGAAGCTGAGAAGGAAAATTGTGATGATCTGCTGGAGAGATTTCACAAGGAGATAGAATTCTTGGAAAGATTACTCGAGGAACCCAAAGGAGAAACAAAGCTTACAGAACTTGATGGAGGAAAAGGTGCGGAAGATAGCATTAATAAATATGATGCTGAAATCAGAGAAATTGAGCAGCGATTATATGAAGGTGAGATGAAAGATCAGAAGCAGCAAGGAGGTTATGTCCTCAAAGGCATAAAAGAGATAGAAATATTAACTCAGAAAGATGAATGTGGAAGTAACCAGAAATTTGGAAGGAATGATCAGCTACATGAGAATGAATTTTAGGAAAGCATTAAATTGCAGGAGTATAGAAGCTGGCAGCAGAATGAAGAACCATAAATTGGTCTAGCAGTACAAAGAAAGACAAGTAAAAACCGAAGATACAGATGGAGACTGAAGAAAAGGGTGAAATGGAAGCTATTGCAACAGAGGTTGAATGGCAAGCTGATGAATGAGTTTAGGAAACTAGAACAAATTCATATTGATTTGAAGTCACCGCAAGAAAAATCTGTTGAAATCCAAAAGATCTATGGTGGAGGATTGGTGCTTGAAGCATCAAAACAAAATGGAAGGTATTGTATTTTGAAAACTGAAGGTTGTTTTGTGTTTGCAGGTCATATCAACTTGAAGAAAGACAAACAGTTACTGGAGACTGTTGTAATAACAGATGAAGAGATGACTACTCATAGTCATATGCAGAATAAGGAGGATGGAAAAATAATTTTTGAATACACTGAGTCATTGAAGATCATTGATCTTGAAGAAAGCCAGAGTGAAGGAGGATTAAAGACAACAGCAAGAAAGAAAAGGAGAGACAACAAGAGAAAGACTGTAGCGGACTTGGAAGGCAGAGCAAGTGGAGCACTACAACACAAAATATGGAAACCTGGAGGACAACATCAGATAGCAACAGCAGTAAAGCAATTGATAAGCACGGAAAGATTACAAAATAAAATTTGGGATCCAGGAGGAAATATCCAGAATTATGACCAAGTGGTCATGAATTTTCTTACATGGGGAGTCTGATGCAGGAGCATCAGCTCCGAAAAACACCTTGTATTTTATCTAAGCTAGGGGGTTTCATATTTTGAAGAAATATTAAATTTCATGTAAATATTAATATTATTTTGAGTGATTAATTAATTATTTGTGAGAAATTGTAAATATGAGAGAAATTAGTTTCTAGATTATTTAGAATTAATGAGGGAGCCTAAGTTGGAATTAGTTTCTAAGTTTTAGGGATAAAGATCTATCCTTTAGGGATGTTGAGAGATTTAGGGGTTTGTTGAGGAATTGAAGGGATTGAGCATTTAATTAAATGTTTTTTAAAAATTTTATAAATAGGAAGGGGTTTTGAGAGGAAAACACATTGAGATTGTGAGTGAGTGAGAGTAAGAGTGATTGAGAGTAGGGTTTGAACAACCAAGGCTGTAAGCCTCTGGAAATTTGTAAGGGCCAAGAACGTTGAATATTTGGCCAAGAAGATTAGTTTGTAAGTATGTTCATCTTTATGAAAGTGTGATTTTGAGTTATGCGTCTTAATCTGATCAATTCATGTATGGGTCAATTACTGTGTTAAGAGTGAATTTGCTAGAAATTGCTGGTTAATTAGTGCATTTATTCCTGTGAAATAATAATGGTGGGCACATGGTTTAAATATGGAAACACTGTCACATAAGAATAGATAACTGCAAACATTAGTCGATGAACAAGGCAGCGCTGAAATTGACCTTCAGATATTGGATATTTGGCATCATAGTTATAAACCCATAGAATACTGTGAATTTGGTATTTGATTAATAAAGGTTAAACTTCTGTTTGCTAGAATGTTAAAAATCAATTAAATGGATTTAGATCTAAATGGATTATGGCATGATTCTATGAAGGGCGCAGACTTTTAACTCAGTCCAGTATGAGAACGTGGTTTTCAGAATGAACACAGTTTTCAGGATTGAGTAGTATGAATTGTATAGAAATCGATTGGCAGTTTTGAAAGTGTATAATTCTGTTATTAAATGCCAGATTCATTGTGAATCGATCCCCATGATTGAAGATCTTAGGGCTGAATGTATTGATTGAAACAGTTCAAAGTTATTTACTGATCGGTTTGTGTACAAGACAGAGCTCAATTTGACCTGGAAAGTCGACTTAATAGTGGGCGGAATTGTTTAATGGAATTGGACTGAACTGTTTGAAATCGTGTAAAACTACAGGTTCAGGATCTGCAAATCCTGATTGATGAAAAGCGGAGTAGATGAAATGGTTTAAATCCAGCGCAGATTTTGTATATATACCTTACACAAAGCGACTGAGAAGTCGTCTAAAACGCAGAAGAACATAACTAAATTGTGTGTAATGGTAATAAAGGGTTGTTGCTCTATCGATGGAATGCAGTTCCGAAATCACATGTATAAATGATGTAATGTAGAATCACCTGTATAAATGATGATATATTGCAGGAGTTGAACGGAGTAAGATCGAATGAAAGCGTTAGCTAGATTTGAACATCAGAGGAGGCGCAATTCAAAGAACCATTTTTTGTTGAAGTCACGATCAATTAAATCGCATGGTCTGAATTACTATTCCGAATATGAATGTATGATTGCATTCTAATGGAGCGCCCAAGTAATTAGAAAAGTGATTGAAAGGTATGCATCCACGTTAAGTCGGTTTGTAAATAATTTGAGTTTGCCAGAAGATTAGAAATGTGTGAATGTTTGATCTGTAGCATCAAGATTCAAAAGGGAATGCAGAGTGTTGAAACTGCGTGTGGAAAGGTTGAAATAAATCCATCACATTAGAGACGGTGTAATTCCAAAGGTCGAGTCCAAGTGGGTGTAATAAAACTATGGAGTAGAAAAATCGAATGGAGTATTGTATGCAGGGTTGCAGCAATTGTATGAGGTTGAACGCATTAACTGGCATTGTTTAATTTGAACGTTGTTTGACAGAAATTGAAGGCGCAAGGCATGAAGGAACAGTTAAACTTCGACTTAATTGCAGGTAGAGTCGATGGGTGAAATTGCAGAGGCATTTGTTAAATAAATATTTGCAATGGCATTATTTAAATAGAATTTTATATTGGAATCCGGTTTATCAAGAGTTGAATGTAATGGTGATTAAATAAATGAGGGAATGGGTATGGTTAATGAAACATTTGAATATTATGAAATGGTTGAGATTAAAATTTTTGAAAAAGCCAGGGATTGGGGTTTTTTAATTTGGGCAGAAGCTGAGAAGCAGGTTTGATATGTGTTATTATTGAAGATCCTGGTTTTGCAGGCCTAGCCCTGCGTCATCTTCCATCTGCATAATGATCCATTGCGAAGGAAAGCATTGAATATTTGATCATGTGAGAAAACATAAATACAAAATTCTACATTACGTTTTCATGAGATTGATAGAGATTTTGAGATAAACCAACCTCTTTGTTTTCTGTTAGGAAGATACTCCAATTATTCAGTAATATAAAATTTAAATTCTGTCAACAATGATGGTCCTCATGATCATGCTAATGTGATGGTTTGTCAATTTATGTAATTAGGGGAATACTTGGAATTTATGGCCTAAGAACCTTCAATATTCCAAGGCTATGGTTATAGCTCAGGTTGAGGCAGCTAATTTGGAAATTCAGGGTTTGCAGCTAGAAATTGACACTTTGAAGATGTCTAAACCAAATTCATTGGTTATGCATACTCTTTTGGAGATGCTTAGATCTAAGCTTAAAGAAGCCAGAGCATCTGAATCAAAGGTTGCCATGATAGCCCGTGAAACAAACCTTAATTTAGAGGAAGCCAGAACGAAGAATGAAAGAGAAAAAGCCGAGGAGAATAAAACACTGGAGTCCTTGAGATCAGTAACTGTAGAGCTTGAAGAAACAAATGCAGATCTGGAAAAGGGAAAATCTGATTTGGGTTCCCTTACAGAAACTATACACTCCCTGAATGCTGAGCTTGAAAGAACTAGATCGGACTTGGTTGAAGCAAAGAAGAGAGAGGAAGAGATGATTTCAAAAGAAGCTGAAGGAGTAGAGAAGAATAAGAAGGCAGTGGAAAACCTGGAACTCCATCTTCTGCAAACTACTTCAGAAGCTGGGCAAGCTAAAATGGAACTAGAGACCGCTTATGAAGAGGTGCAGAGCGCAAGACTTGAAACTAAGCAATTGAGGGCTGCTTTGGAAGCCACAGAGGGAAAATTTAATTCAATGCTGAGTGAGGCTAGGTTGGAGGCAGAACATGTCAAAGAAGCTATTGAAAATTATAAGCTAGAAGCAGAGGAAATCATGACTCAGTCTACTGAAAGAGAGGGCAAATCGATGGCATCTCTGAGAGAAGCTGAAGCCAAGGCCAATGCCACAAAAGAAGAATTAGAAAAGAGCAAGATGGAAGTGGTAGATCTCAAGGCCTATCTAATGGATCAAGAGAATGAACTGTAGAATATTAAGGAAGAAAATGAAAATATGAAATGCAGAGAGCTTTCCATTGCAGAAAAAATGGAGCAAATGGAGAAATCACTTGTGACTGCCCCAAATTCTGACTCTTCACTTTCATTGGAAGGTAACAATTCAGTAAATAAAAAACTTGAGGAAGAAGCTAGTGTACAGGAAAAAATAAGAGAGGCCCTTGCAAAATTTGAGGCTGCTAATGTCAGGGAGGAGGAGGCTATAGAAAAGCTAAAAGTTGCCATTCTCGAGATGGAAAACAGTAGCCAGAGAGAAAACAGATCATTAGAGCAGCTTGAGGCTGCATAGGCTGCTAACTTGGCTATGTAAGCTAAAATGAAGAGATTGAGGGTACAGACTGAGCAATGGCAAAAGACAGCAGATGCAGTAGCAACGGTTCTGGCAGCTGCCCATAATGGTGAACTAAATGGAAAACTAGTGGAAAGATCAGTCTCTTTGGACACGCACTTACTATCAGATTCTGATGTTCTCAACATGAAAAAAAATTACTTTGAAATTTAAATTTATGCCTTATTCCTCTTTGAATGGTTGGTGATTAAACTAAATGTCAGATTTTCTTAAAAGAAAATTTAACAGAATGTCAGATTAATAGATGCCTCATTTAAGGCCTTTTTTCATATGGTGGTTATGTGACTCTGAAAAACTATAATCCAAGTCAGTCCAGTTTAGGACAAATGAAGTAATGTAATAATGGACACAATGGATATAGTGGCAGGAAGGTAATTCTATTCGTGTTCCAGCAACTCTTTAGAAAACAGAGTTTGTGGTTTTTATCAACTTTTGAACTCTTGTAAATCGCAAATTTGAAAAAGGAAGAAACATGATCCTTGCTCCTAGAATGATTTTTTGAGAAACTTACGAATCATCTACTGTTTTCTATACAAATTTAAATCCCAAGCATAGTCTTGCAAATCTAATACTAGTATTTCCTATATTACTGCTTTACAGTGTTTTCTTTGCAACATATGGTGCAATTGCTAGTTAACTTCATAGTTCAGTCATGGAAATTGATATAGTAATATGTTCAGTACAATGGTATGACCCAAGAAAATGTCACTGCAATATTTTGTCTTTTCAGGTCTGCTAATGATGCCAATGTATTTCTTGTAAATGACATTCAAGATCCGCTTCGGATAATTACCTTCTGAGGCTATACCTTAAAGCTCATTTTGTGTCTATAGTTTTAATCCCTGGTTTGTCTTGAGATTCATTTTTTCTAAAAGGAAATTCCATGTCATAAGTTGAATTTTGCAATGTCTGGATTGCTGTTTAGCTGCAAAGAAGTCTAACATCTTTGGAACTACCTGGAGCAGTTCTAGTTGCAAACATCAGATCTCCTCTTCATATAGAAGGACCAGCTCCTTCTATTCAGAACACAGCGGATACTTCCAATCAAAACTACCAAGGTAAAATTTATGGTGGTTTGAAACATGGTGGGGTTCAAAATGAGCGCTTGAGGGATCCTGTTGATGAGATTTTGATTCATGGTTTGGAAAAATTCTCCATGGTGACAAAATTTGCTCGTGAGACTACTGCCCATATCTTTGGTGAAAATCGTTTATTGAGCAGCATAGACAGTCCAGAAGAGAATTATTTACATACATATAATGGCGAGCATGGTAGTGGTCAAGCTATAAAACCAGAAAAAAGAAATGGACAACTCAGTAGAAATTCAACCAGCTGTTTCTCTGGATGCTTTACAGGTTAGTACATTATTTCCTGAAATATTACTCAATGTGTAATGATTCTAATGAGTTTGTTCCACTATTTCATTAATCCAAGGGGAAACCAATTATTGAAATATTTTGGATTGAGTATGTAGTTTTTTTTTTTTCCTTCTGAAATTTTTTGAGTTTCAATAGAAAGAGGTAATGGTACATTTTGTAATAGTCATAGTTGACTTTGGACTGAAATATCCAGGATGCTCTTTTCCCCAGGAAAGACTATAAAAGAGTCTACTGATAGGCTGGGAATTTACCCATTATTATCATAGAAAATTTCCTTTTGAACATTACTTCAAGAACTATATTGATATATAAACTTTTATGGAGTTACCAACATGCAATATACAAAATAGAACATGATTAGATGTCAATCTGCCTGTGGGTAAGAGAGAATATCCCATCTCCTTTTTTTCATTTCATTAGCTCTAGAGTTGCTCTGCCTGAAAACAAGTGTGAAGGAACATATTCTGGCAGGCTGTCATATAGGCTGCCATAACTATATTCGATCTCGTGTAGCATCTGTGAGGGGGAAACAACAATATCTTGGAATATAACTTTGTTCATGGCAATCCATATTGACCAAAGAAATATTGTAGGATGGGCTGGGTGTTCACTCACCTCTCTATCATCTACCCACTTGCAATGCATCCTCAACATTTTCACTTGTCCAATTCCCTTTTTCCTTTGTTATAAACTCACAACATCCCAGACTGTTTTGGAAAAATGTCATTTAAGGAACAAGTAGTTTACAGTTTCTCCCCGTTATTTGCACAACAAACATATGCTAGATTATAATTTATCCATCATATTTATATACAGAGTTCAACCCTTTGAACCTCAACTAGTTTCATGCCACAATGACTTATAAAAAATGAAATAGCATCTCTACACCAAATCTGTCTATACCAGGAGAATTTTCTAAAACAATTTAGCTATTTGCAAGAACTGTAGGATAAAAATCATCGACCAATGAATTGATACAGAGTAGAAATAATTGATGTACATTTTAAACCCTAGTGCCATTCTTAGACACATTCCTTTCTTGACAAATTCCTTTTTTTGACAAACTAAATATTATGATTTATAATCTTGAAACTTCCTTTGTGCTAGTTGGCTTGGTTGTATTATTCCATTATTAGTCCCTGGAATTTTGTCCTATTCCATTACCTCTTATCATCTAAGCAGGACTTGAATAGGATTATTGTAGATGACATTTATAGATGGAGTACATTACTTCTCCTCCGGTGGGCCTTAGAAGTTATATGCTTTTCCAAGAAATAATATTTGCTTCCAATCGTCAGTAGTATTTCTATTAGCATCAATATTTTCAATCAATGTGTTCCTGGATCGAACCAATCAGCTGCAGGTACTACAATATTATAACTCTTCAAAAGCTTGCTATAGGATATTGCCCTATATTGGCCAACTTTTATTCTTGATCACAAGCTTCTTTGGTGTTTCTTTCAAACTTCAAGTAGTATAGTATCCATTAAGATCTAACTTCTCCTTCCTTTTGTTTTTCATTTAATCGGCTTATTTTTTCCTCCTTAATCTTCATGCTTTTCCATGTTCTTCCAATTCTTCCAATTTATAATCAAGCTTAGATAGATCTTGTCTTGACTTGCAGGCTTTGTTAGAACTTAGAAGACTATGAAAGAAAAAAAATAGGCAAAGTATAAAGATAATAGTAACAGCTGTAATCAAGGAGATGTAAAATGATTATCTTTTGAAGAAGGGTTAGCTCCCTTTTAATCTTGGACCTGTTCACCAACCTAGTTCTTACATTAGCATGGTGTCATTATTAACAAGAGTTAGATCTACCTTTTACAACAGAAATGATTAGATAGGGTTTTGTTCCTAGGGTCCATCTTAGTCCAAACTAGTGAGTTAGCTGTGAAGTCCTAGAGTCTTTATTGAGAATCCTTCTATACATGAGATTTTCATTCCTTGATCATAAATAAATTAGCAAAGAAAGACTTCAAATGTTATAATAACAGTGATTTCTAAAATATATCTACACAAACCCTTATCACCATCTTTCAAGAGATTATTATCTTAGCATTACTACTATTGACATTGAGCATAGTTTACATGTAACTCTTTTAACTTCCCCTATTCTCCATTATTGCCTTCGAGTATGGTACTACTTGGGGCTTCTTCAAAAGATATGCTTACGCTAAATTCGAACTTCTCTGTCCATACAGTTCTGCAACTTGGTCTTCACATTGATCTCACTAATTGGTCCTTCAAGCTTAGCTATAAGCCACAGAGATGTCTTTGAGCTGCTTTCAGTGTCCTTTATCTTTCAATATCAAATTGGTCGGCTTCAAGAATTGAATTCATCTTTCTTTTATGTATGAGAAGGGTGCTATTTTCACAAACTTGTGTCACAGATTCCCTATACCCTCACAGTCCTTATGAAGAGATATAATGCTGCTACATATTGTAGTGTCACAGAGATGGGCCTTATATCATCATAATAAATTATGTCACGAAGTAGCATCCCCTCAGGTTTTCGCACAGGATTCCACTAAAATCTGATTCTTAACGATTCAAAAAGTTTTGTATGTCTTTGTATAATTAAGATCACAAATATACATGTTCTACTTTTCATAGAGATGCTCAGACTTTTCGCAAATGTAAATTATGTCATTAAGTGTAGCTTCAGACTTTGAATTGATCATAATCTTGGCTTTTATTCATATTGATGATTTTGGTCCCTTCTATAGACTATGTACCTTAGTCTTTTGGTCCTGTAGCATAGAGTAGATCACAAACTTTTGATTCATTTTGCACAAAGGTATAGAGATGCTCAGTCCTTTATGTCACAGATAAGACTTGGTTTGCATGTATTTAAGTTCATCATTTGTACATTTAAATGCCTCAGAGACGATCCGCATGGTTTTGGTTTCTTTTAACTTCAGATCAAAATAAACTTCTATCCTTCGTCTCACAGTGCCACAAATTTGCATTGATTACGAAGATGATGGTCTTTTTATATGTCAAAGATGGATAGTCTCCCAAATGAGTCGAGCTGCCTTATATAGTGTTAGATAGACCTTGTATCATTTCATGTTGGTGTCATCATTGATGCCTTGAATCTTCAAATATTTGTTGCTATAGTAAGCTTCAGATACCTCATAGAAGTGTCACAGAACCTTTTTGTGTTCATTGAAGAACAATACCTTAGATGTTTGTTTTTTCCCAAACAAACTTGCTTCAATCATTATGGCAATTTTGGACTTGTTCGTACTCTTAGACTAGCCTTTGAACTCAACAGTAATAGATTTCAACTACAGTATTTTGGTTACTCAAACTATATAATTATCATGAATACACTTGGTCTTTTTTTATTCAGAAAGGAGTGCATAGGCATGCTCAGATTGGCACTGAAAGTATTTTCACAGTAGGTTGTCTTCTTTTAACAGATTTCATATAAGCCATTTGCTTTTTCTTTGAGTACTTTGTAGATTATAAAGATAATGACTTGTATGCTTATCATAGGAGAAGGTGCCTCTGAAATTCACATTAGTACAGGAAACGTACTTCATAAATCAACATAGAGACTCAAATATGTGTACCTATGCGAAATATTTTTTCGACAACAGAGATATGAATTTCATCCTTGATTTACAGAGATAATGCGATAGAGTCTTTGCAAAGATATGAATTTCATCCTTGATTTATAGAGATAATGCCATAGAGTCTTTGGATGTATTATAGGTCTATTTTTCTAGCCCTTAAGTATTTCAGTCCTTCCTTTATTGATGAGCTCGATTCACAGGAATATTGATGTCTTTCTTCAACATGAATCACAGAGGTACTATGCCTCTTTCAATTCATATTTTAAGGAAAGGATGTCACAGAATTTGTATGATACTTTGCTTAAGGTGCCACAGGGATAAGAAAATACGCCAAAAAACTATTATCTTCAATCTTCATTTCCTTCAACCTAGCTCTGATACCATGTTGAGAAATCAAGATGCTTGTAGATTAGGGTAGATTTCTCTTAACTTGATAATTAATTGTGAATGTTTGTTGGCTTCTTGTTACTTATGTTATCTTCTTCCGAGATTCTCGAATGTACTATTTCACTGTGTATACATATTACTATTTTGACCTTATTTTGTACTTCGATTGTAAACACTTCACTGTACATGTCTCTGAATTCTGTTGACCATTTCTGTGAGACCCTATGTGATACCATCAAACTAAAATGCATACTTCTCATCAAGCTGTGATGGCACCGAACCAGTGAGACCTTTCTCACTGTGGTAGCATGAAACATTGATATATTTTTCACTGTGGTAGTTCCAAATTGTAGTGTCATACTTATCATGTGATTGATTATACCAAGACTGTAGTTGACCTGTGATTATAACACTGAAGATCTTCACTGTAATACGGATTCTACTAATATCTTTTTGTCACACCAAGCCTTAACTATAAATAAACCTTTATAACTCATTCTCCTCACTGCTGTGGTATCAAAATAATATTATAAGAGTAGTACTAAATTGAGGCAGAGTTAATTTCAACACTGTGATGTCATTGAGACTGAGATGTTGCAGAGATCCTTCTTTTCATAGTGACAGAGATTGACCTTTCTTGTGAACTTGCACCTAGCTTAATTATTGGACTGTCTTACTATGATTTGAGCCCTTTTGACATAGGTCTTTTTAGAATGTTTCGAGTCCTTTCAAAATTCCTTTGATCATAACCATAGCTCTGAAACCATGTTGAGAATTTGTAGAGCTTGTGTGTAATACAAAATTCTCTTTTTAATAACTACTTGTGAGCTTGCTTATGTGTTCTTCTTTTACACTCGTAACTTAATATCTTATAATGTAGTTAGGAAGGTAAATCTTTGATTTACCTTCCTCACTTACAACTCCTTTAAGATCAGCATGTCTTATTACAATGTTCTCTTGACGTTGGAAAATTCCTTCAGCAGATATATCTGCACTGTATACTTTTGCATCTATCCGCAGTCCAGCTCCTGTAGCTTCCACAGATTATATTCCTATACCTTTCAATTTACATCAGACTTCCATTTTAGATCCGCATGCCTCAGATCCGCATCTGGTTACCCTTATTTCCATGTTGTTTGCTTCAAACTTTACCTTGATATATCCGCACTGACTCAGACCCAAAATCCTCAAATACGTTCTTCTCTTTTAATGTTGTATACTTTACCATAATACTTGCTCCTTTTTCCACGCTGTATTAACCTGAGTGTAATCCGTAAAACTTGTTCCTTTTGCACATTATATAACCTCAGTATCATCCGCAGATATGTTGTCTTAACCGCAACATATGTAGGGTATATATAGTAGTTCTAGCCAAGTAATTAAGTCGACCTTATAGCCATTAATTAGGCCGACTTTAACACTTGTTTGTAGGCCGACTTCATAGGCATATCTTCAACGTTTGTAAGCCATTCTTCTGCAACGTCCTGGAGGGTATTATTCACGCCTTTTACATGAATCTTAATTACACTAATGTACCTAATAGACATCAAGAAGAAGTCTATAGACCTATACTAAGAATCTTGCTCATGAAACCCATGAAGCAAGTAAACCAAAAATTCATTTTATTATTATTGACTTCATATTTACATAAGTAGATAATTACATAGTCATAATGAAGACCTACCTAGTTACACTCTTCAAAACTTATGAGTGAAAGTTGTAACTGAATATGTGTGGAGTTATAAAGGATTCTATGATGAGAGGGACATAATTTTTAGCCTTTCGAGTTACTTTGAAAATGTTTACACCACGTTTAGGCCTTGTGGGTGCTTCATGAGATGTGGGGTGCATAGTGAATGGTTGGCCCATGCTCTTCCATGATGGACTTGGACATTGGAGGTGGTTTACCATTTGTTTCTAGACCTTGTTTGGATGTTTGAAAGACATTCTTCCTCGAAGTTTTGGATTAATATGGAGCTTGGTGACTTCATGTTGTTGATGCATGAAGGGAGTTTGTGTGCATGGAGTAGAGTTGGGTATTTCACCATGACAAAAACATCCCAAAATCAGCATGAGCACACAAAATCCCTTGACATGTGAACTCTTGGGTTGAGGGAGTGGATATGTAGGTGTGGGAGTCCTTAAGGTGACACATTACCTTGGATATGCATTGTCCTTAAGGAGACACATGATCTATGAGATGCATTTTAGCTTAGGAGATGCATTTTAGATGGGTTGATACTCTCATACAACCTTTATCAAGTTACATGCACCCTCATTAGAAAAAACAAGAGAATTTTTCTTGCCATGACTATCTTTCTTTGTCATTGTTGACTTAAGAAAGTCTTTTAGCTAAGAAACTATTTTCAAGGTTATAGCATAACTTGTCATATAAATTAAACAGAAGTTATATTCAAAATGTTAACTTGTAAACTACTTAGCTGGTTTTAGGCTTTCCATTTAAAATCTACTTTAGTTTGAACTTTGAACGAGTTGTTCCATATACTTGAATATTAAGATATTTTGGTGTAAGGATTAAAAATTAGCCCGTAAGGCCTCTCATTTATTCATTTATTTTATCTGAATATAACATTTACTATTAAATTAGAACCACTCGGCACAAATACGTCATAGATCAAGATCATACTTTGTAGAGTGTCGTAGAATAAAAATAGGAGCAAGGACACTGAATTATTTCAGTTTTCCTGGTTCTTATTCCTTTGGTGTATCTTTGCACCTTTAGGGGCAATTTCTAGTTTAAATTCTAATTCCTTAAAGGGTGCTAGCTCAATGGAAGAGCACCTGCTTTACAAGAAGGAGGTTGGTGGTTCGATTCCATCGTGCCCTGATATTCATATATAGGGAATGACGAAGATCAGTTTTTTGTGACGGATGCTCTTTTGACCATCACCAATGAGCTTATGGTGACATTTTTTGACCCTCACCAAAATATGAAATGGTGACGGTCAACGAACGCCACCATATATACGCATCAATAGTGACGACCATTAAAGGTCTGTCACCATAAATCATTGTTGTTGATATGAAATGGTGAGGGTCACTGTTTGTCATTATAGTCATTATTCGTGATGGACCTTGATATCACCAATGAGTTTATGGTGACGGTCAATGAACGTCGCCATATATATGCACCAATAGTGACGGCCATGAAAGGTCCATAAAAAAAAATCGTTGTTGTTCATATGAAATGGTGATGGTCACTATCCGTCATTATAATCAATATTCGTGATGGACCTTGAATGTCACCATAACACATACTTTCGGCGACACCACCTTTGGTGACGTTCAATTTTTTCATGACGGACGCTATTTTCTGTCACCATTTCTCATATGAAATGGTGACGGTCACTATCCATCACTATAAATCATTATTGGTGACGGACCTTGAATTTCACCACAACACCTATACTTTCGACGACGCCACCTTTGGTGACGTTCAATTTTTTGGTGACGGAGGCTATTGTCCGTCACCAATGCTCATATGAAATGGTGACGGTCACTATTCGTCACTATAAATCATTATTGGTGACGGACCTTGAATGTCACCACAACACCTATACTTTCGGCGACGCCACCTTTGGTGACGAAGGCTCTTTTGACCCTCACCAATGAGCTTATGGTGACCCCTCACCAATGAGCTTATGGTGACCATTTTCGCCCCTCACCAATGTGCTTTTTTCTTGTAGTGTCAGGTCTTTAGAGGAAAACATTTTAAGATAACAGTTTAGTGGGGGTAAAGAGTAGTTAAGAATTCTTTGACCCAACTTCACAAGAAAAACCTCAAGATAAGAGTTTCATAGAAACTAAAGAGCAGTTAAGAATTCTTTAGTTAAACTTTCAAAATAAAACCTTAAGATAACAACTAGGTCAAAGTAAAGAGCAGTTAATAATTCTTCAGTTATACTTTGCATAGGAAAACATTAATATAATAGTAACAGACAGAATTAAGGTGCTCATGCATCAGATCTTAATCTAAATTCTCTGTTCGGCTATCAGGGAGATTGATGTACAGTAGGGAAAAACAGAGAAAAAACATTAACAAAAGACGGATAACATCACCATTAACATAGCTCAAGGACCTTGTGAACGTGCATGTATCATTGATGTCCAACACCAAAAATAGTTAAAATGGTCCAATACAATAATCTTTGCAACTCAAAGTCTAAACAGAGTCCAACCAAAAAACCAATAATGATAATGAAAAATACATGCAGTATTTAGCTGCAAATGAGGAGGTTTCCCTAATATATGGTGACATATTGCATTTACTACAGAGTAAATGAATTTTTGACAATTGAGACCATGCAAGGCCCAAGCCAAAAATATCTCTCATAGATCTACTGTAATAATAACTTTTTATTTAACCCGTGGGCTAAATTTAAAATGTATTTAACTAACTGCCTCCAAATTAACTTTTATAATAACTTTTTGAAGTGATGCTAAAATATCTCTAACTGTAATATTAACTGTGGTAGCTTTCATTAACTCAAAATAAGGCTGAAGGTGGCCAACATGTTTGTGAAGAGCAAAAGGCTGAGCGGCCTTGACATCTAGCTTCGTCTTTCTCATTGATTTGTCCTATGATTTGTCTTTAAACTTTTAAATTGTCCTTATCTCCCTTTGTTGCCATTGTAAATTTATTTTTACCTTACTGTATCATTTTACCTTTACCTTTCATTGTCTTCTTATCTATTTTTATTTTTACCTCCACTGCTCATTTTCCGTCTTTTATTCGCTCTTCCGCTTATACTCATCTATTGCGGAAAACAATTTTAATCCATACCCTATGAGTTTTTTGGCAGGAGGCGGATAAGTAGGGAGTGAAAAAATGCATATAGGTTGTTGGATCAAATTGGGGGGGGGGGGGTAGATTGGACGATTGTCCGAGTTTCGGATGGATGGTAAGAGGTGGGTGTTGGAAAAATACTGAGAGGGGGAGGGTGAATCAGTATTTAGATCTGACTCATAAAACCTTTTCTTTTTCCTTCTCAAAAACCCATATGCTACTTTACTGAACACAACTCACGTATACACGTGGATATCCTTAAGGAAACTCACGTATGCTCAGAGATATTATTATGTATTTTAATTCTTTACTTAAATCATTGCATCATTTATTCACCAGATATTTAGTAAGTAGTAAGCATGTGCAGGAATAACAGAATAGACCATCACACATAAGCAACACACATGAACGCCGGTATTTAAGGTGGAAACCCAATTCGGGAGAAAACCACTGCTGCTGTCGTTTCTGTCTTCAATATTTATTATAAAGAAAACTTCTTACAATTTTGTACTGGCGTAGACTCATACCAGCACGCAGGCACCCACCTGCAGAAGGCTGCAACCTTCTCTCATCTCTAGCTGCAACTAGAAGGGAGCTCCAACCCCCTGGACTCGTTTACCAGCCTCTCCTAGAAGGGATCTTCGACCCCTTGATTTCAACACCAGTTTCTACTGGCTGAAAGATTCTACTTCCATATTGAAGGCTTCAACCTTCAGACCTACTGCAGACCACGTTTCATCAATTTTCATACTGGATCAAACAGCTTCAACACAACCCTTCATAACATAATTTGCCCAATAAACAAAACAGTGAGACCACTGTAAACAAAATATTAGAACTAACCTAGACTTCAGAATAGATATGCAAATACAAACTCAACCCTGATCTTTCATTAATTCAAATATCATACGCTACTTTTATTTACTGAAGCCGCGTACATACGCACTTTCTTGTACACCAACCCGCGTATACTTCTGTGTATTTTATTCTTTAGAAAACCCTATACACGCCTTTCATTAATAGAGACCGGGTATACACGCGCTTTTGAAGAGACAAACTAGCATATAGATCTGTAAATGGAAAACTTTACAAAACAGATTAGATCTATAAACTTACCCAGATTTCTTCATTATCTTTAGCAGACTTTGCGCCAGATCTTCACCATTTCTTCTTCTGCAGATCATCCTAGAGATTCATCATCATCATATCTAGAGATCTTGAACCATCCTCAGATCCATGGGTACATCATAGATTCAGATATATCAATTAAGAACAGAGTTCATTCATGCAGATATTCCTTAGAGATATTTATTCATCAACAACCCTTACTCATGCACACCTTTCCCTATGATCTTCTTCTCCTTAAATAGATTTAGATTTTACTAATACCATGAGCCAAAACCACACCACTTCCGATGGTATTCTTGGACGGAATCAAATAAACCATATAGCGCTCAATACTTTGTGCCAAAACCATGGTAATGCCCCTTGGTATTGTAAATTTGGAGCGCAAAAGGGCATATGCGACTTGGGACGTACTAATCTGCGTACATACGCGACTTGGATGTTACAAACCCGCGTATTCTTTGTGATATATCCTATTTATTATTTCTCTGGCACTTACTGGAAATGATTTATTTTGCTACTTATGAATTGATCTGTAGATACATTAATAGCAAATAGGTTGCTATCAAATACAACTCATCAAGTCAGTTTCCATCAAGAACAACTTCATCAAGTAGGTTGCCATCAAGGACAACACATTGCATCATATTGCCAACAGTGGGACTAGGAAATCTAATGAAAAGGTGGTTTACGGTTTATTGTGCGGTGTAGGAGTGGTTAGGTGGTTTAGTCAAAGGGTATGTGATGAGGCATGGGGATGACGCATGGTGGATGTGAGGGTTGAAAAATTTCCCATTTCGCAACTCCCCGTGGTGTTTAAAAATTGGGCAGTTGGGGGTGCGATATGAAGCGGGGGCCATTGGATGAGTGGGTGAAGATCGGATGGTGGTCAGGGTTAAAACGAAGACGTAGGGTTTAAAAATTAAGTGGGGCCAGGGTTAAATGCAACGAGGGGGTAATAAGGTGAAAGCGAGGTTTTCATAAGAATGGTGAGTAGTAATGTATAGTGGGGCCCGGGGGTATAATAAAGCAGAGGGGAAGGTTTATTAAAGAGGAGGCTTTAACAAAAGTGTGAGTCAGATTTTAACATAATGGGGGTCGAGATTAAATAAACATGGTTTATTTAAAGGGGCTCGATGGATTAAATTTATTTGAAAACAATGTAAAAGTGATTTTTACATTGTTTTTAATGAAAGAAGGGTAGTGAATTTAGGGCAAGGGATATTATAAATGGGAATGGGGTTTAAGAAGGGGAAAAGGATAAAATGAGGGGATTAGGGGTTAAAAATGGGAATTCAGAGCATGAGAATGTCAAAAAAGGGTAAAATGAAAGGTAATGGAGAGTTTAGATGAAAAATAATGAAGGTAGTGAGATTTGGATTTCCATGATATTTAACCAAAAAAAATTTCCTCTTTCAACTGAATCAGATGGTGGATGAACTTATTTGGCCCCTTTGTCACCTAGAATCTCCTTTCCTTTTTCAAAATAAATGATATTCAAGGAATATTATTTTCAGCATGAAAAATATAAGGAATAGGCAATCATCTGGTGATACTGTAAAAATACAAGAGTCTAAGAGGGGGGATTACACGATCCTAGGGGAGTTGCACAGCTTAGCCGAAGCCCACTTCATGGCTTTTCCCTTTCCCTTCTCGTTGCCTTCTTCTTTTCCTTTTCCCTTTCCTTTTCCCAGCATGGACACAACCTCTTTGACTTCAGGGGTAACTTCAAAGACTTCCTCAGACACTAGCTCAGTGGAGGCCGTAATGGGCAGTGACTTAGTGGGGTTAGTGGTAGTCATCCTTGCCTAGAATATAAACTCAGGATTTCTACTTTGAGAAGGGGTACCTTTCCCAAACATACAGATTGTGGGGTCACAAGAAGCACAAAAATCGCAATAGGGTATGAGGCATGAGATCTTCAGACAACAAAGGAATTGATTAAGACCTTCGCCCCTCCTTTTATAGGCCACCATGGGTAAAAACGGTCGGATTATTATTAAATGGAACTGACCATCGAGGAAATGGTAAAAAATCCTCCCATATCACTGCATTAATTACAAAACACTCACTCCATCCAACGGTAAAATTGCTTTTTCACCTACTTTTACTGTTCCAACCACTGGTTTTTCTAGCTGTGTGCTACCCCTACGCCTGAGTTGCATCTTCTTGAGCCTCCTTACCTTAGCACTACCGTTGCAATTTTGTCGCACCTGTCTGCACCTGCTTCTCCTAGCTCGTGCAGATCATCCAATGTCGATGCTTCGACCATATAGTCATTTGGTAGGCACCGGATTGTCCCTGTATGGTTTTAGATGACTCTTGTTAATGTACATAGGAGGATAGTATCCACACAACGATGCTAAGTGCACCGCACCACCATCAGTAATTTATTTTACTATATACAGTCCGAACCAGTGCTTACGGAACTTCCCTAGGTGGTGCAAAAATTGAGTATCATAGAGCAAAACCAACTCTTCTTCCTTAAACACCTTCTGTCGTATGTGTCGGTCATGCCAAGATTTCTCACGTGCCTTTTATACATGCTGGTGAAATTTAGAAATAAAGAAATTGTATTCCAAGGCAACCAGTTGTGCCAGGCACTCCTCCATGATGTCAGGTTCCGCCATATTTGTGAAAGCCACGATGCGGAGGATGGGGACAATATATTCCAAGGGCATGATGGCCTCTTATCCATAGACCATCCTGAAAGGAGTCTTCCAAGTCAGCTTCTTGCAGGTATTCCTATAAGCCCATATCACCAAAGGGATGAACACATCCCAATCATTTTGATTGGCATTACAGAACTTGGTAAATTCATTCTCCAATTTTTTTTTGAAAGCTTCTACTATGCAATCTTCTAGTGGGTGATACTGTGTGCTTTTCATATGATGGATCTAAAATTATTCCATCAAAGCTTTAAGAGTTTCATTAACGAAATGCATACCTTTATCACTCATTAAGATCTTTGTGCAGCCAAACCTGGTCAGAATATGCTCAAAGATAAGATGTGCCACAGTATCTAGAATATTGTCCTTGACAACCTTTGCCTCCACCCATCTGGTCAAATAGTCAGTGGAAGTAATGATTTAACGTGTGTCAGTCTTCTTCCCCAGGGGATTGATTGGTCCCACAAAGTATATATCCCATTTATTGAATGCCTGCAAGGCCATATATGGTTGCAGGGGAATTTCATCTCTACGTAAGGGCTTCCCAATTCGTTGACCTGCATCATAGGCTCGACAGTATTCTTGTGCATCATTATGCAATGTTGGCCACCATAACCCTGCATGCAACACGTTCTGCGTAGTGGCATTCCCTGCATAGTGGCCTGCTGCCATTCCTCCATGAGCCTTAGCTAATATAGATTTTCTCTCATGTTCTAATACATACCTTCTCAATACTTCATCTACGCCCAACTTATATAATTGACTTGCAATTCTAGTGAAATTGGCTACACAGGCCACCAAATATTTTTTCTGTTGTACTGAATATTTTGTAGGTGTTTTCCCAGTTGTTAAGAAGTGAATAATGTATGCAAAGTGCTCATCAACCACCTTGATAGTGAAAAGTTGCGTATCATGTAATCCTTCCTCCAAATAGTTGGCTCTTCTCCATTCTCAATTCGAGACAAGTGATCAGGTCTGGCATTCAGTCTCCCAGGCTTCACAATAATCTGAAAGTCATACTCCTGAAACAGTGGAAACCATATACAAATATTCCCCCCCAACATAGGCTTATAGACCAGGTATTTCAAATCTGAATGGTCAGTGAGCATTTTAAAGTGTCCTCCAAATAGGTAGTGCCTTTATTTATGCAAGGAATACACCAATGTCAGTCCTTCTCGTTCGGTAGTAGAATAGTTGTGCTCTATGCTAGAGAGTTTCCTGCTAGCAAAATAAATCGGATCATCAATTTTTCCTTCTCCTAACTACGCTAAGACAGCCCCAAGAGCTATTCCTGATGCATCCACATGCACATGAAATACCTTAGCCCAATCTGGAAATATTAGAATAGGTGCAGTGACCATATTTTCCTTCAGTAGCTCAAAATTTTTTTGACACTCCTCATCCCATAAGATAGACACATCCCTTTTTAACAAATTTTCCATTGGCGTAGTGATCAATGCGTACCCCTGAATAAACTTTATGTAGTAACCTTTGTGCCCTAAGATGGAGCACAGTTGTTTCTCATTGGCGGGGACCGCTAAATTTATGATAACCGCAATCTTGGCTGGGTCAACCATCAATCCTTGCTAACATACGATGTGGCCAAAAAAAATTCCAAAAGGTACGCAAAATATAAACTTCTTTAGGTTCATAAAAATCTGGTGTTTTCTGTAGGTATCCAACATCATGCGCAGGTTCGATACATGCTTCTTTACAAATCTGAATACTTTCCAATCATCAAAATATACCTCGAGAATCTTATGGATGAATTCTTTGAATACTGCTACAACTACATGCAAGAAAATGGCAGGGGAATTATTCAATCCAAATGGCATGACAGTGTACTGGAAGGAGCCCCATTCAGTTGCAAAGGTTGTCTTGTTGCGGTCTTCAGTTGCAATTATGATATTATGGTACCCTAAAAATCCATCAGTGAATGAGTATGCTTCTTGACCTCCCACATTATCCAAGATTTCATTAGAGAATGGTATAGCGAAGGGATCATGTATGCAGGCATCATTAATTTTGTGCAAGTCTATGCAGATCTTTAACTCCTCTTAGGTTTTCTTTTCTTGGACTACCATTGGGCTTACCCAATCAGACTGTTCTACAAGCTCAATGCTACCTACAGCCACCATCTTATCTATCTCCTCCTTGACTCTCTTCTTATATTTAGGGTTCAGTCGATAGGGTCGCTGCTTGACAAGACGTGCATCTGGCTTCAAGGTGATCTTCATAACACCCAAATCCCCTACAATTCCCTTTATCTCAAAGAACTTCATAGGAAATAGGTCCTGAAATTTGGTCAGGAGCTCTGTAATATTTCCAACAGTATCATCATCCCAGTAATCCCCAATTTTGGCCAACTTAGGCTGCTCCTCTATCCCAATGTTTACTTCCTTCAACTTCAATGGCTTGGTAACGTCCAATTTTTGCAATGAGGGTACCACGACTACACGTTCTCCTTTATATTCTGGGACTGCAATATTCCTAGGATCTTCGTCACAATCCTCTAGTGACAAACTTCTGCAATTGACAATATCCAGCATCTGCACATCCCAAGTTGGCGTAGCATATTCCTTTCAAGGCAAAGACTGATCAAATACAAGAGCATCTATATCTTGTTGGGCTTCATCCAATTTCTCCATCCCTCCAACTAGACCAAACGTCCCCAATAAATACTCTAGCATTGTATCCCAATTGCGATTGCATTGGTGGAGATCTACATCTAAATATCAAGTGGTGGGGACCGGCCCTAATGCATGAATAAACATATGGACCCACTCATTCTAGGCCCTTTCATTCCACACCTCCATCCACATAGCCAAGTTCTTGCGTGGGTCCCCTCGACCAAATAAGAGCTCCATGGGTGGGTTGACTGGAGGTTCAAAGCACAGGATCATCATCTTTTGACATTCCCCCAAACCCTGGAAAGCCCCCTTGTGTGTTTCCCACCAGCAGGTAGGGGTTCCATGCATGGCCAAGTCATGTGCCCAGAATTTCTGTTCCTCAGGGAAATATTTTTCTAGTGCTTTAAGAAATTCCTTAACACTACCAGAACCATTAAAGTAAGGAAATTATCTTATCTCCAAGGAGATGCACTAGAAGCTCTTTTTGATCTTGAGGCAGTGCATTGTAGATACATCATGCAATCGGTTCTGCCAATTTTCCATCTCGCCATCCAAATCTGAGAAGCGTGAGCTATATTTTTCCAAATTTAACATGCCATCAGCTGTAGGGTTAAACTAATCATCATCCCACACAATTAGTTTGTAAATATGCTCAACGTCTATTTAAATTATACAGCATGCATGTATATCTTGGATTCACCCGATCTAATAATGGACTTAACTTAAATACTGAATCACTTCTACAAATATTTTGCAGAATTAAAAACAAAATTTCCAATCACATGAAGTAAAGAAGAATCAAATCGCACACAACAAGATAATTTCCTGAGGAAATCTTGCTGCTCAAAACCCCATTATATTATATTATATATTTAGCGTGGATCATGAAAAAATTACATACAAAACTCTTCTCACAAGAGCCCTCTAATTCTTAGCTAATTGTCTCACACTGTCATACATAAAACTGACCAATACTTAGCCAATTTACTGCCTCCAGATAGCTTGCCTTTCTTGCGCAATCCCTGATGATTGCAATCCCTAAAAGATAGGAATTTTTCCTTCCTTCACTGCTCAAGTATCATAGGCACTCCAATGGGTGTTTTTTTTCATGTGTGTAACCCAATAATCCTACAACTGATATTCAACTTCCCTTTCACCTAGAACTCAACTGGGTCTCCACTGGATCTTACATGCATGTAGCTAATAATAGTAAATCCTCAGTTGCATGTGAGATCACTCATTGTGAATTAATTAATATTTAATTCACTTGATCTCTCACTAGTGTATCTTTAGTTACAACTAGCACAATTGAGTTTAACTCACTTAATTCAATTCAACTGATCATTGTTAGACCCCTGTATTTCACATTATCACCAGGTGACTGATTATTGCTTAGGTTTTGTCATGAATAAAAATGACATTTCATGACTGTCATTTATTTTCATAAAAGAAGGAAGAAAGTGTTGCTGATAAGGTGTTATGGTGATAAAACTTCATTTATGACCTCATTCCATTTCATTCACCCTCTATGCCCCCCATTTCCTCCATATTCCAAAGTTTTACAACTTATTTCTTTCAAACCCCTTCTTCAACTATTAACACCCAAATTTTATAGTTAAAAAAGGAGACACATTAGAAGCAAAGGATGCAAAGGCAATAGAGAAGCAGTTAAGGAAAGAAAACAACAAAGGCAGATTCTTGAACGAGATTCGGTCAAGTCATGCACATGTTCGGGTTGAGTCATGAACGCTAAAGTCGATCAATTCATGAAAGCGGGGTAAGTATTCTACGAAAAACTAAGAAATGAATGGGCACAACCAAAGAAACAAGGTTAGAAAACCACAATAAGGGTGTAGTGAGGATCGTTGGATCTAAGCAACGATCAGCAATAGAGATTCAATCTCAATCGCAGATCGCATGTTTTTCAGGATGGGCGCAAGGGTAAAGGTTAAAGTCAGCGAAGTGCGATTTGCGATGAAGTGGGACCCATTCACCCGTGGCGCGCAAATAAGCCTTACCTGTTGCCTGCACTTCGCAGCCCACAAATTTTTAGCCTTACCTCTTAAGACTTATGCCAAATCTTGTTTTTCCACCGATGCGATGAAGTGGGAGCCATTCACTCATTCACCCGCCATACCTCGTTTTCACTTCAATCCCCTTAAAAAATCATTAAACCTTACCCTTTTTTTTCCTTTCAGCTTTAGCCTTCACCTTTACCTTTCATTGTTATATCATAGTTTTACCTTCTGCTTTCCTGATTTCCCTGATTGCGATTAAAGTGGAGCCATCCTTCCACGTCACCCTTTCTCCCCACCATCCATCGCATATTGGAAAAGATAATATATTGCATCGCATATTTGTTAACTTACCTTTCAAGCACCCGCAATGTATTTGGTTTAATTTGCGATGTGGTGGTTGGCCCCACCACAGCAGCTTTCCCCCCCCCACTTCATATTCATTTGAAATACATTGGAACACATAACGTATGAAACATCATAAAATTTACCTTACCAGAGAATATTTCCTACTTGTGATTGCAATGTAAGTCGGTCCCTCTCCCCGCACTTCGCAAGTTTTAGATTTTAACCCCCGCTGCTTATAAGAAAAAGCTAAGATATGTGATTTGTGATGTAGTTGGTGCCACTTTCCCCTCCCACGTCACTTACCTTCTCCCCACACTTCACACTTCATGTCTTTATAGTTTTCCTCCTCGCTTAGAACTAAAACTCAAGAGTTGTGATCTGCATGCTACGTTTCGGTCCCACCTTCCCTCCACGTCACCTTCCACTTCAAATCGCATATCCAATTACATTCTTCATAACGTAAACTATAAATATTGTGAAGAGTGTGGATGCGATGTGGCTTCAGAACTACAATATAAACCTTTTGAAGTCCGGGTATATGATTTTTTACACTGTTTTGTTTGAAAAAAGGGGTTAAACACGACAAAAAGGATTCGTGTAGCAAATAAACACCACAGGTCAAGTCGGGTAGCAAAGGGTGTTCATGCAGAATTGTTATGTTATCACAGTAGGAATGGAAAAGGTAGTAAACCACATCAGCACAGTCCCTAATCGATGAAAAGTGGTTAGCCCTGCACCAGACTTAATTGCCCAATGACAATATTTTGAAAAGTAGGGCCAGATGTAAGAGCAATCATTATTTGCCTCTTTAGGATCATCAGATGCCACCTTCAAGCCTACTTTTGATTTATGAAGAGCTTCCTAAGGTTTTCATTCTTGAAGAGTTACCAAAATTAATTCCACAGGTGGTGTTTTGTCAGAGATTTTCTTTGTTCCAGCCTTGCATGGCCATACCTATTTAATTTTCAGTTGTTTGTTATAAATGAAGTTTTCCAAAGTAGATTAGGGAAAGTGACTCAAGTCTTAGTTAAATATTGCTTGAATTTTCATAATCAAGGGTTTGATATTGTTAGTCCTTGCATTGTAAGAACTACTATATTGGAGCACTGTAATTTTGGAGTTAGACATCAATAATCAAAGAATGTTTACAGGATTCTTGAGCTGTGTGAAAATGGTGATGTGATATTTCTATGTTTAAATTTTTAAGTTGTTTCCTTCGCTATGCATCTATTCATCTAATTGTAAATATGAAATTTTATATTAAGATTTGTTGTCGGAGCACCTTAATTCTTTCGGCATTTATAATCTGATGTTTTGTACTAAATCTGATTAAATAATTCTTAACTGCTCTTTAGTCACTACTGAACCTTACAATTTATTTCACCTCATAATTCATACTGCTCTAAATATCCATCTAACACAGTTAGCTTGCCCTGTGATGCTCTTGAACGTTGATGTGTCAATCCATTATTTTGACTCCATGGCCCAATAGATTAGCCTTTACAGACATGATATGTCTAGCCACTCAATCAATCAAACAAACAACCCTCATAATCTTTATAACTAGCCTAATATCATCATTTAGAATTATCAAGTTAAATCATAAAAAATATAGAGAGCCCTCTCTGAGTCTAGGAAGGCTAGGTCGTGGACTTCAAAGTGGTTTTATGTCATCCTCTCTCGTTTGTTCTTTCCAATCTTACAAATTATCAAGTGACAACATAATGGAGACCATACCGGGGAGTTCTTGAAAAGCTCGGTATTTCATTAGACCTCAGAAACCCAGTCAAAATATTGTATGATTGAAGTATGTTCCAATATTGGTATCTGTTTTTTGATGGTGGACAACAAGCTAGACACAAGTAAGCTGAAATCATCCACCTGGTGACTCCATAGCTTTTAGTTTACCTAAATACTCCATTGGTAGAAGAATCCATATTGGTTTTAAATATACACTGATCCCACTCTCTGAGTGATGGACAAGATGAATCCAAGAATACAATGCAGATATGCTCCAATGAACAGAGATCACATTCCTGCATTTCCACACAAAATGCCTCAGGTATATTGGCAAATAAATCTTCCTATTTTTTAAGATGAGAATGTTGATGATGCTTCCGCACATCTCATTAAATCTCATATACACTCATGGAAGTTAAAGGTCGAATTGCATGAGGATTTCCTCATGAAGATGTTCATGGAAACATTAGAAGGGAAAGCGAGGGAATGGTATGAAGGTTTGAATCTTGGTAGTTTGTTTTCTTTAAAAGATTTCCACAAGGTGTTTTATGAGCATTATAAAGAATATTCTCCATCGTTATCATTAGCTGAAAATTTTTGTGATCAGTCTGAGGATCTCATACAATACCTTGTAAGTATTCATGAAGATCTAGGAAATTGGCATCCTCAGGATCTCTTAGAAGAAATTCATGAATTTCATTCTCAAGTTAACTGTCATGATAACCAAGAGAATTTAGTTGAAAATTAAAGCCATCAATAAATGAAAATAGATTCACAGGGTATCTCTGTGGATGTTGGGCCAGAATTAAGGTATGTTTTCACCCTATAATTACTTCAAATTATGGCACAGTCTTAGGAATTATTCCTCATTTTGACAATAAATAAGGAAACGATTTATGAAAATCAGAGAAATTGAGCTAATGACAAAAAGGAACATTTCTATAACAGAAATTTGACTTATTGTAGCTCCGTATGCAGGAAGGCAGAGCAGCTGAACCAACGGAAAACGGAAGACACTCGACAGACACGAATGTATGAGTCAGCAGAAGGAAAAGAGATGGATTCAAGCTCGAAGACTCAAACAACAGTCACACGTAGTGACTGTCATTTGGAGAACACTATCTCATTCCATGAAAAAGCCTTTAAAAGGGCCAGGGATGAACTAGATAGGGAGTCGAATAGGAATTTTACCTCGGTAATCAGTGCATCAAGATAGAGCTATCATATTGTATTATTGTATTATCTTTGGAGTTTTGATGTTTTGAATAATTACCTTTTGAGGTTTTCATCGAGTTAAAACTTTTAGTGGCCTGGGCCCAACCCCTGGGATTTTCCTTGCTAAATTATGTGTTGCGCGTTAGTTACAGAATCCATGTTCAGTTGTCTGATGTGGTTGTAAAATACTTTTCTACTCAATAAAGTTATAGTTTTTCTTCCTTTAGAATAGTTTAACATGTGCACTTCTTGATTCAGAATAATCGCATTTCGTATTTTCTGGTTTGTATAATAATTCTTCATAGCTATTAGACATTTCCATTTTCTTCCAACACCTTTGCAATCGATTTAAAAATTGTATGATAATTAATGATCAATGATGACTTTTCTTTGTGGATTAAATCGTCCTTTCAACACAATGAAGCATCCAATTGTTGATTGATGTTAATTAGTTAGTTGAAAAATAGAAATCCATTCCAAATTATATAAGTAATTGTTGTTTCTTTCATTTAGATTGTTTTTCAGTTCATCAAGGTTGCTTTTCAAACTATCATTATGTTGTTCAATCATTGGTTTCTCTTTTCTAAGCTAGATGGAATAATTAGCCATAATCTACCAAACTATTAGATAATCCTTTCTCATAAACCACATAGAGTAACTATCAGTTGATCTCACTTGAATATATTGTGCTAACACTCTTGAAATAACAAGACTTACCTTGGGTTGAAAATTAAATGAGAAACACTAAGGTTGCCTACAATAAGCCACCTCTGTGAAACCAACATTTTTGGCGTTGTTGTCGGGGAGAGTGTTAAGAGTGATATCCTTTATTCAACTTTATCCATTTTTGTGAAGAATTGGGTATTAAAAATTAGAGGTAAGAACCTGCGCACCGGCAAGAGAAATTCTTGCTCTGTAGCCTGCTTCTCATCAAATTGATTCAAAGACCAGTAGAATAGATGCTCTTATTTTATGACTAGGAAGAAAAAGATAGAAACAATTTGAAATAACTCTAAAAAATCCTCACAATCCCAAGGACCGGTGATCCTTGGAAGAACAAAATATATAGACAAAATCATTAGGAAAGCTAAATCTCAGGCATCCATAGGACCTAGAACTATTTCCATTCAAAGTCCTAACACACTCCCTCAAGCCATAGCCTCACCATCTGTAGCCCACGCTGAGATTCACGGTGAAATAGAAGGATCTGAGCAAAGCCTTCAAACTGCCAATCATATAAGAACTGACCCTTCAAGAGAGGGAGGTTCTTGCAATTTACAAGAAAGGAAAGGAGAGACTAGCAAAATAATTCAAATAGAAGCTCTAGACCCTAAATTACTTGAAAGAGTGGTCGAGACAGAGGTACTCAGGGTACTAGATCAGGGAAGCGTTTTAAAGCCTCCACTGCATTCGCCTCCCAAACCCCCCCGGATCACTCCTCCAGAACAAGAAATCCTTGAAGATTTCTGGCACCTCTTCGATCAAATGGAAAATAATCAAAATTTGAATCAGAGGCAGACATCAACATTGGAAGAAGACCCCATTTTTTATCATGCTGCAAACGCCCCTATGAAATCCATTCCCTTGCACAACATTCCCATCTTCCATGGTTTGACTACGGAAGATCCTGATGCATTCCTATTTCAATTTGATGTCTTATGTAGGGGGTATGACTATACCACTAATCCTCAGAAGCTGAAACTATTTCCCTCTACCTTAAAAGGAATAGCACTACGCTGGTTCATGGGACTAGGTGGGGGAACCATCAATAATTGGGACGAAATGAAGAAAATTTTCCCTAAAAAATATCAAGACTATTGCTGAACCTAAGACTTAAAAGATGAAATCTTCGATATGTCTGAAAGAGACAATGAAATATTAGAAGATTAAGTAGAAATATTTCAATACAATTTACAAAGGTCCCCATATACCACGCTATCCAAGGAAATTTTAAAAGCCACTATGATTAAATGAATGAAGGAAGAATGGGTTGAAACTCTTAACATAATGGGGAAAGGAGATATTTACCAGGAAGAATATGATGAGATTATTTCCCTGTGTATTGGATGTTCTCAGGGTAGTGTGCGCAATAGGCCAATTGGGCATGATTCTATGAAAAAAGATCTTAAGCAGTCTAATGGCAACATAACTAGAGCAGAGTTTGGAAATCTATTGGAATATTTAAAAACTAACATCTTGGGTACCTTGACAACACAACTTGACGTTTTACAAGCCAAGAAAAAACAAGCTATAGCAGAAAAAAACTTGGCCATATTTTTCCAATGATGCCAGAAGAATCATATCCAAAGGGAATGCCCTTTAGACATGGTTCATACTTTTGCCATCTGCACTAAGGATCATATCACGGACCAATGTCATTCACTTCCCGAGCTGAAATAATTTTACAAGGAAGTAGAGGAAGAAACAGAACCATTCTACCTAATGAATCAGCGTCGACAATGGCAGGCACGACTAGGTATGCCACAAGACCTGCCTCATATCTTTTCATCTCCACAGTTTAACCAGAAAATATAACAGGGAAAGAGGTAGGAAAATATAAAGAAACAATTTACCAACAGAGACCTGAAGAAGTTAGTGTGTCTCTGCCCCCATTCCCTGAAAGGCTAACTCTGCCTAGACTGATAATCTCTCAAGACTTTGACATCTTGGGGGAGTTTAGAAACCTTTGTATCAAAATTCCTCTCCTCTAGGCCATCCAAGACATTCCCATCCATGAAAATACAATTAAGTAACTATGTGGGAAAAATCAATTATAAAAAACAAAGGTTGCGCCCACCGTTCATGTGGTAGGGGTGCTATTTGATTTGTTACTGGGTAAGGAACCACCCATGAAATATGAAGACCTAAGGAATCCCATTGTGACCTGGCAAACCTTGGGCAACTAATTTCCAAACACATTGGTCGATTTATGGGCATCCATTAACATCCTAACTACGGGGGCCTGCGAAAGACTGGGCATATCCGCTTTAGAACCTACAGCGACACTGCTCGAACTGGCTGACAGGTCTGTTATTAGATCGGAAGGAATAGTGCAAGACATCCTGGTCTCTGTGGAATCATGGGAATATCAAACTGATTTTTTAGTTATTAATACGAAGAATAGGATGGACAGGCACCCATTGATTCTTGGGCGACCTTAGTTAGCCATAGCTGATGCTTACATAGGCTGTCGAATGGGCAACATGACTATCACTAGAGGGGATTCTATAAGAAATATCATTATTTATCTTCCTACCAAACCAAGCTTACCCATGGTAAAAATTCACAAGCATCCATGTACATACTGGGAACAAAACATTCGTTGACCCCTGACACTAGTGGAAGCTCTTGAATTTAATGATCAAACTGAAGATGACATAATCAATAATTTTGTGAGTTAGCCACCAACATCTGGAAATTTAAAATGTCAAATGTTGAAAAAAGTCCTCAAATACAAAGCTCAAGAGGATCCTGTGATAGACCTTGAGGATCAACATATTCCCACAACCACTGTACGTAGCGTCATACCTATTGAAATTGAGGCAGGAAAGATTCTGAATATTAATGGCAATTTGGATGATGACCAAAAACAACATCTCATAAAATTCCTTCGAAATTATGAAGGGGAATTTTCTTGGGATTTACCCTTCTAGATGAAGGTTTAGACCCTCATCTATGCACTCAATACATTTATGCTCTGTGAAGTGAAATCTACCCCATTAGGAAACCCTAAACATGGCTAAACCCGCACTTAAGCATTATAAAAGAGGAACTTAAAGCTATTATATGTGAATTTTATTTACCCTATTTCGTAAGGAGCAAATGGGTCTTCCGTGTCATTTCTAAAAGAATGTGAAATGAGAGTCCGTGTAGATTATAGAGAATTGAATAAAGCAATACGTGTGCCATCCACTTCCCCCTCCCCTTCATCGACTAGGTCCCGGGACACATTGGCGTGGAAATGGTTATTTTCCTTCCTTGATGGGTTTAGTGGTTAAAATAAAATCCAAATTTTCCCAAGATCGATAATATACCTAGGGGCAGTATACATATACTTACGCAGGGAGTGTTCAAGGGAATAATATGATGTAATAATATAATAATGATAAATAAATGGGCTATAGTTAATAAATAAAGTGGTTAACCCACATTATGTAAGGGACCACATGTAGCTAGGGAATAAAGTGATAAGCCCATTGTATTGGATGTATGGTATTGAGAGACCCATGGTAACTACCCATGGTATTGCATGTATGAAACCTATATAGAGGCTAGAGACTCTCCATTGAGAGATGTAAAGGATTATTGTATGGGCAAGCATATGGCTTGTGGAGTGATCTCCTTCCTTAAGGAGTGAATGTATGGTGTTGCCCTACCTTAAGGGTTTTGATATTAATGAAGATCTGAAGTTTTACCTTCAATGGTGTTATTTCTTGGGCATATTTTCCATTTCTATACATTTTCTTATCAGATCTACTACAAATGGTATCAGAGCACTTTCTTGGGCAAAGTTTGGAGATTTGTTTTTTCATTTTTTGCAGGAAATTTTTGGGCGGCGAGTTTGTAGAGCAGATCTGGAAAATTTGGTGAAAAATTTTCAAAAATAAATATCAGATCTGGATTCCTTATCGAAAAATACCCAATTTCAAAAAAAAAATCAGTCGAATCGGAGTCTGGATGAGGGTGATATCGCTGATTTAAATTCAGCTATGTTGCAGAAATGTTTCTGACGGCAATTTCTGTACGGCGGCTCTCCTGACGTTTTAGTAGATTCTGGTGCAAAATTTCAGACAACCAATTATAGATCTGAGCTTCCCTTGAAAAATCACCCGATTTCAAAAAAAAAATCGGTCAAATCGGAGTTCGGATGAGGGAGTTATCACTGATTTAAAATCAGCCATTTTTTCAGAAATTTTGTGACGCCGAGGCAGTTGCAGCGCAAATCTGTGTTTCCAGAGTGCCTAGATCGAGATTTCAGCAATATGGTTAGATGCAGAATGGCTATTCCATTTTCGAAAACAGGTTATATTAAGGATTTTGAGTTATATTGACCGAGTAATGTCCATTTTAAATTTTTGCCAAAGTAAGTGATTTTCTTCAAAACCCTTACTTTATTTTATGGATTCTCGCAAGATGAAGTTTACAGGAAAAGATGATGGCCCTACTATTGAATATTTTTTACAACATCTCAAGGCTCAATATGCAAGTTTTTGGATATGCTCCATAGGGCTTCATATGAAAGATGAGGCAAATAAATGGTGGACCTCACTTGACAGCTCAGTGAGGAAACTTCCCGAGAAAAAACTTGAAAAAGTCCTTTTGGACAAGTGGTCTCAAGCCGGAAAGAAGGATAGCAAGAGCCATAAAGACTTATTTTCTACTAATATTTCCATATTATGGATTCATGGAAGTATTCAGAAAGAGAACATCATTGTGTCTATCATTCCTAGTTGCAAGCATAATTGTATCAATGTGAATTTGGCTAAAAAATTGCAAGTTCCAGCAAAGCATATTGAAAACACACAGGTTGATAATGAAGATGTTAAAATTTATAAAGATTTGAAGATTTCTATGGATAAGTATGTGTTGCATTCTGATTTTTATGCTTCAGATATGGATGATGTGGACGTTGTTTTGGGACGCCCTTGGATGGAATCCGTTGGTACTGTCAATTTTAATGTGCAAAAGAAATTCATAAAACTCTGGTATAAAAACAAGAAAATTACATTGCACGATATTTGTATTAATAACCATGCATAGACCGGGGAGGCAGAAGCACAAATATCTAATGAGACAGACACATCAGATGATGAGCCTTTGATGGTAGACAGCCAAACACAGACATCAAAGCAAGTACCAACAAAAGAACCTGACAGCACTCCATCACCAATAATGGAGGAATTAATGAAAGATGTTCCATCAGTTAAAGCTTCAACGTATCACCACCCGCATCACCCAGCAAGACAACAACCAGCAAGGTGGCAACGAATTAGCAACAAGGACAACAACCCCTGGATGACACATAGAGAGGTGCGACGATCCACCCACAACACATCAACACAGAAGAACCACCAGAACCCACTTCTATCTCAAGCGAGCGAGACATCGACCAGATCGAGTATTCAACTTTCTCTGGGATGGCTGGATGCACGTGAATGGTACCAGTGGAATACTCTTTTGAGTAGATCTTATTATTTGTGTTCTTCTTATGTTTCGGGGACGAAACATGTTTAAGGGGGTGTAATGTAGTATACCTAGGGGGGATAATATAGGGTACAAAGGGAGGTATCCAAGGGAATAATATGATGTAATAATATAAGAATGATAAATAATTGGGCCATAGTTAATAAATAAAGTGGTTAACCCACATTATGTAAGGGACCACATGTAGCTAGGGAATAAAGTGATATGCCCATTGTATTGGATGTATGGTATTGAGATACCCATGGTAACTACCCATGGTATTGCATGTATGAAACTTATATAGAGGCTAGAGTCTCTCCATTGAGAGATGTCAAGGATTATTGTATGGACAAGCATATGGTTTGTGGAGTGATCTCCTTCCTTAAGGAGTGAATGTATGGTGTTGCCCTACCTTAAGGGTTTTGATATTAATGAAGATCTGAAGTTTTATCTTCTATGGTGTTATTTCTTGGGCATATTTTCCATTTCTATACATTTTCTTGTTAGATCTACTACATCCCTTCCTTGACGGGTTCAGTGGTTAAAATAAAATCCAAATTGGTCCCGAAGATCAGGATAAAAAAACCTTTACCTTCCCATGGGGTAATTTTTCTTACAGAGTTTTACCATTTGGGTTATGCAATGCCCCAGCCACATTTCAGAGAGCCATAATCAACATTTTCTCTGACTTAATAAAAGAGGGGCATGAAATCTATATGGATGGCTTCACACCATATGGAGAGGACTTTGATTAAGCTCTATAAATGCTAAAAAGGTGTTAGAACAATGTATTGTTGCTAGGTTATGTACAAGAAATGAAAAATGTCACATGATGATGACTGAGGGGGTGATCCTAGGTCACTACATTTCTACAGCTAGAATACATGTAGATCCGACTAAGATAGAAGTAATCCTTCTATTAGCCACACCTCGTACACAGATAGAGGTATGCATTTTTTTGGGATATGCAGGATATTATCACAGACTTATAAAGAATTTCTCACAAATAGCCACACCTTTATATGCATTAACTGGAAATGTTGAATTCCATTGGACTAACAAATGTGACACCGCTTTTGTAGATTTGAAGAAACTGGTCTTGAAAGCACCAATTCTGCGAGGACCTAACTGGAAACTTCCTTTTAACATCTCTTCAAATGCATCCAACACAACAATAGGAGAAGTCCTTGGCCAAGAAGAAGATAGAAAACCTTATTCCATTTATTATATCATCAAAAACCTCACTCCTGCCGAATTAAATTATACCGTGACCGAAAAGGATTTCCTAGCTGTCATTTATGCTATTAATAAATTTAGGCACTATATAACTGGTTATCAAGTATTCCTATATACTGATCACTTTGCCATTAGATATTTAGCCAATAAACCAATCATAAATGAGAGAGTAAGTCATTGGTTTCCGTTATTACAGGAATTCGATATAACAATTAAAGATCGTCCAGGAAAAGAAAATGTAGTCGCACAATTCCTGTCTAGGGTTCCAAAGTCGGATGACACCCTAGTTGCTGATGATCAGTTCCATGATTAACATCTTTTTGTTGTAGCAATAAAAACACCATGGTATGCAGACGTGGATAATTACCTGGAAGTAGGGAAGCTGCCCAGACATTTAACATCAAGAGAATGGAAATTGATTGTAAAATGCAGCACAAGATTCTCTTAGAAGGGTGGATACCTCTTCCATACAGAGACCGACATGCCCATACACAGATGCATAAGATAAGACTAAATCTATGACATCTTACGCGCCTGTCACGATAAACCTTGTGGCAGCAATTTCACAGAATGCAGAACAGGGCATAAAGTGTTACAATTAGGCTATTATTGGCTTACGATTTTCAAAGATGCAAAAAAGTATGTCCATGCCTGTGATAGCTACCAGAGAATGGGCTGCCCAGGCCAAGCTGATGAAATGCCACTACAACCACAATTGGTGGTAGATCCATTTGAACTATGGGTGCTGGACTTCGTTGGACCATTCAACCTATCACCAAACCATAAATTTTACATGTTGGTTGCCATAGATTATGTAACCAAATGGGTAGAAGCAGTGGACTTCTCAAGAGCCCCAGAAGAATCGGTGATAAATTTTCTTTTCACGCTATTCGTGCGATACGGTTTGCCACAAGAAGTGATAACCGATGGAGGGGAACATTTCATAGGTAAAAAAATTATAGCCACCCTAATAAATCACCATATCATCCATAGAGTTATGTCTCCTTAGCACTCGCAGACAAAAGGGCAAGTCGAAAGCACCAAAAAAGTCCTGGATGCAATCCTTACCAAAACAGTAGCAGCACATCGCCGGGACTGGGCCACTAGACTACCAGAAGCCTTATGGGCTTATCGTACAACCTGGTGAAACACCACTGGATATTCACCATATTAGCTAGTATTTGGGAGAGAACCTATCTTCCCTATTGAATTAGAAATCAAAACTCTGAGAACAGCCCAGGAAGTAGGGTTGGACTTAACAGAAGCCCAAGTTGGAATACTCCAACAAATAAACGAACTAGATGAAATACGATTCCTAGCCCTGCAATGCATAGCGATAATCCAACAACAACGAGCTAAGTGGCATGACAACCTTATTGAGAAGAAGGTATTTCAAAAAGGAGATTGGGCACTCCTTTATGACTCCAGATTCCAGGATTTTTCAGGTAAATTGTAAACAAGGTGACTCGGTCCATACGAGATTCTGGAAGTACACAAAAATGGCACACTCACCTTGACCACCATAGATGGGTCTGGTTCAACATTTAGAGTCAACGGGCACAGAGTACGCCTCTATCGCAAACCTCTCATGAAAGAATATTTTTGCCAATAGGTACGAAACAATCCCACCATCCAAGTTGTGACACAAAGGGGTGATAGCCCCACAAACTCAAGTACATGAGAAGTTTTCTACCATCATTTGTAAACAATGTATATAACTTCTTTACTCTGTTGTACATTCTTCATACTCGCAAATTTTCTCCTCTCATCTTGTTGAGAGTTGCATTTTTTTCTCTTGTTCTTCAATCCCTAAATGGCTGCTGTTCAATCCAATTGAACAACTGCTACTCAAATGGATTGAACAGTCGTGTTTTTGCGTTTCTATTTTTCTCATTGTTTGATTCTCGAACGGCTGTTGTTCAATTGTCAAATGATTGTTGTTCAACCAAATTGAACAGTTGTATGTTTACGCTTTAATTTTTCTTGCTATTCAATTCAATTGAACAGTTGATGTTCAATTGGATCGAACAGTCGTAAGTTGCATTTTATTTTATTTTTTTCTTTTTCTTTTTCTTTTTCTGATGTTCAATCCTCGAACGGTTGTTGTTCAATCTTCGAATGACTACTGTTCAACAGGATTGAACAGCTATGTCTTTACATTTTTATTTTATTTTTCTCTTTCTCGTTGTTCAATTCTCGAACGGCTGTTGTTCAGTTGTCGAACGGTGGTTGTTCCACCGGATTTAAGTGCCATGTTTTTGCGTTTTTATTTTTCCCGTTGTTCAATTCTTGAACAGTTGTTGTTCAATTGTCAAACAGACGTTGTTCAACAGGATTGAACAACAGTGTTTTTGCATTTTTCATTTTCTCGTTGTTCAATTCTCGAACGACTGTTGTTCAACTGGATTGAACAACCTTGTTTTTGTGTTTTTATTTTTCCCGTTGTTCAATTATTGAACGGCTGCTGTTCAATTCTTGAACGGCTGCTGTTCAACAGGATTGAACAGCCATGTTTTTTTGTTTTTATTTTTCCCGTTGTTCAGTTCTTGAACAACTATTGTTCAATCCTTGAACGGCTACTGTTCAACCAGATTGAATAGCCGAGTTTTGTGTTTTTCTCCCTGCCATTCAAACTTTCCAAATAGTTGTTGTTCAATCCAATTGAACAATTGTTGTTCAAATTGCATAACCTTGTTTTTACATCCTATTATTCCCTTTATCTAGCACCCCTTCTCTAATCTACAACCGAGCTATAAAGGCATCTCTGAGCAGGGAATGGTCATTGAAGAAAGAGAGGGAAACAGTAAAATTACCAATATGATGATTCTTTGGCACTATAATCCTTAAACAGGAAGTTGACATTGTACATACATGAAATGAAAGGCTAAGTCCTCCCTAGTTCAAATATGTTATCATACAATACATGACCTTATGATGGTATATATTTCTACACTATTCGAGTAATATTTTCCTCCAATATGAAGAAATGGGAATAAGGGGTATTAATTGTATTGGCATTCTTTCAATTTTCTCACCATCCCTAACTCTTAAGGAGTTGATGAACCTCCCTCCATGTATAAAGAAGCAACCATATGAATTCATGCAAATTCTTAAAGAGGATAGGGGGCTCATCACGAGCCAGCCTACCATGATCATAAGGATTTAACAAGTGACATAACCACAATGGCCACCACACCAGGGTAATGACCTTCTCATCTGCTTGAAGGACAGGAGGTCTCATCACGAGCCGGCTTGATCACTCTCTTACAATCCTAGTGAATGGCACTATGAATATTTGGCTATCACAATAGCACAGTGACCTCCTTATAAATAAAAATGCTATTATTCAAAAAGAAGTATTTTGCTTACATGCAAATTTTAAAGAGAGGATAGGGGGTCTCATCACAAGCCAGCCTACCACATTCATAAGAGCTTAGCAAGTGACATGCTCACAATGGCCACCACACCAGCATAATGACCTTCTTATCTATTTGAAGGACAGGAAGTCTCATCACGAGCCGACCTTGTCACCTTGCCACAAATCTAGTGAGTGGCACTATGGTTATCTTGCTATCATACTAGCATGGTGATCTCTCCACAAAATTGGAAAAATAACTATTTTTACATAAGGATTCTGGCTCATTATTTTGGGTTAAATTAGCAACCCTGTCGAGGCTATGAACACCTTCTAGAAGCAGTGGCTCTACCTATGGTATGAAATTATGTTTCATCAATAGCCAATTACTCTTATATATACTTTATCTTCCATTTTTCTTCAATAAGATATTACTCGAATTAGTGATAATTATAGTCTACCACATGAATAACTAACAGAGATATGCTTACATATTTGAACCCTAGGATGACACCACCAATCATCACCTCTCTCACTCTTGCTGCCATCATAAATTTTCATTGAAGAAAGAAATCATGTCGTAATAATAGTGATACTATTCCCTCTCCCTTTCCGGTCACTTCCGCACAAGATGAAATTATGGCAAAACTTCCAAATCTGACCTTTACACTGCGTATGCTAGTGATTACTAAACCCCCTGAAGCTTTAAATCCATGGCCTTCTCCTTTGCGTACAAGTCATTATTAACAAATCCTGACATTCCCCTGTTCGCATTCATGATTGGCCAAATCCCTTTTGTACTTGAGGACGTGGGCGCCCTTTTTTCGATGGAGGGGGTGTAATGTTAGGTCCCTATATTACTAGTATAGTCCCTTATTGTTGTTAGTGTAACCCCATTATTGTTATTATTATACCCCTGTAACCCCAATATTGTTATTATTGTGCCCTTAAATTATTATTGTTAGGTCGGCTAGGATTACATTGTGGCCCCACTAAGATTACATTGTGGCCCCATGGACTCCTATATATAGAAAGGAAGTTTTGTAATTAATATCATCCAAGAATTGTTCATTCATGTAATGTATTGGAGGTTTCCCCCTTGAAGTGGCTTATTTCTAAGGCATTTATTTCTCTTTTCTTCTATTTTTGGAGTTGGTTTCATAACATTTGGTATCAGAGCTTTAGATTCTAGGGTTTTGGCTGCTCCAAACCGGTCATCGTGGAATTTTCACTATAAATTTTTTTCTACGAAGTTTCAGAAGATGAAATATTTAGAGTGCGAAGCCAAAATCCTGAGGAACATTGTCGCAAAATTTCAGATCTTGGTTCACAATATTTTAGGAGATATGATCTGTGGAAGTTAGGGCATTTTGCAGGCTCCTGAATTTAACCTAAACTGATTAAGGCGGAATTTTCACTATAACTTGTTTTATACGAAGGTTAAGAACCTGAAATGTTTAGAGAGAGAATCAGAAATCTTGAGGAACATCTTCGCAAAATTTCAGAGCTTGGTTCGCAATATCTTTGGAGATATGATCTTTGGAAGTTAGGTCTTTTTTAGGCTCCCGAATTTCATCTCAAAGAGGTTATCGTGGGAAAATATTCCTAACTCTCTCTCGGAGCATCAGATTGGAATGCTGTAAAAAGTGGCCATAAGTACACGGACTTTGGTTTCTTTTGTATCAATTTCAGAGCCAAAGGAGGAAACAGTGACATGTGGCAAGTTGTACAAGTTCACTCTACTGAACTAGTCCATAATTGGGTCATTGTGGGAGATTGGAGATAAATTTGCCTTGAAGAATCCAAATCAGGTTAGACCCGTAACATTTGAAAGAAGCGTCAGAGGGATACTACAAGGCTGAATTTTAGATATTGAGGATCTTAAATTATAGAGATAATTCAATTTCAATATAGAGCTCCTCAAAAGAAAGTAAAAGGTGTGTATTTTGTTTTCGTGAATTGCATAAGTCTTGTTTGAAGAATCAAGTTGAATTGATTCCAAGGGCATATTGTAGAATAGATATCTGTATTGGATTCTAAAATGGCCCCTAAAAATAATTCAACAGCCATTAAGCCTTTATAAGTCTCTACTATAACTCATGAATATGAAGAATGGCAACATGGCATATCAAATTTACAAGAGCAAGTGCAACAAATTTCGCTCTCACAAAGAGCAACAAAAAATGAAATGGAAGTTTTGAAGAAAGGCATGGAAACTAATATGGATGATTTGAAGAAAGGCATGGAATATAAGATGGATGGTTTGAAGAATGGCATGTAAGCTAAGATAGATGGCACGGAAGTTAGCATGGAATCTAAGATGGATGACATGGAAGCTAAGATTGATGAAAAAATGGAAAACATGAAGAATGATCTAAAATTAGACGTGGAAGGTTTGACTAAGTTGATACAACAAATATTTCCTAATGGTGAAAAGATAGTAGAGGAAACTCATGATGAGAACAAAATAAATGTTAATCGTGATTTCATAAACTATAATGTTGGTGGGAAGAACCACTATATTCCAAAAATGGATATGAGGAAGTTTCATGGAAAGGATCCTGTAACATAGATACTACAGATGGAGCAATATTTAGATTTCAATAATGTGCAAAACACACAAAAGGTACTCATTGCAACTTTACATTTAGAGAAAAATACATTTGTATGGTATTAATGGATTTTCTACGTAAAAAAAATGTCACTTGGTCAATTTTTACGAAGGAAACGATAGCACATTATGAGGATACAAAGAGAAACACCTTCTTTAGCCAATTGATAAATCTCAAACAAAAGGGTTTAATGGGGGAGCACATTGATGAATTCCAAAAATTGAATATAAGGGTAACTGATATTCCTAAGGAACACAGGATTTATCTCTTCATAAGTACTTTAAAGGATAACATCCAACATGAAGTTCACATTTTGGAACCTGATTCATTGGAGAAGGCATTCAGGTTAGCAAGAAAAATTGAATGTAACAGTATGGCGAAAAGGTAGCCTACCACTCACTTCTATAAAGAGGAAAGTGTTGCTACTCCTATATTTACACAACCTACAAGGTTGACACCGCAAAAATTGGAAGAAAAAAGAGAAAAAGAGCTTTGCTACAGTTGTGATAGAAAATACACTAAAGGTCATAAGTGTGCTGAGAAGAAATTATTTTACATAGATTGTGAAGAGGAAGAAGAAAATGAACAAGAAGAGGATATACACGAGGAACCAACCCAAGAAGATGAAGAAATGAGTCCAACCATATTATGTAATGCATTGGCAGGAATTACCACTCCTCAAACTCTCAAGATAAAAGGACATATCAAGAAGAAAAAGGTAATAGTGTTGATTGATTCAGGTAGTACCCATAATTTTATTCATTATAAGGTAACCAAGGAATTGAATTGTTTCCTATACCCAGCACCAGAATGTCAAGTGATGGTTGCAAATGGAGGAACTATAAATTACTCTGGAAAATGCCATAATATCAAGCTAACCATGGGGGAATATGTATTGACTAGTCCAATGCTTTCCATTCCTATGGGAGGTGCTGATGTTGTACTAGGAGTACAATGGTTACATTCTTTGGGGACGGTAGCTTTTAATTTTCAAGAACTTTTCTTGAAATTCTTTTCAGAAGGAAAGGAAGTCGAATTACGGGGTATTGAAGGGAAGCCAGGAAGGATAATAAGCTCTAATGGCATGACAAAGCTTCTAAAGAAAGAACAACGAGGCGTAATTGCACATTTATGCTCACTAGAAGTTCCAACATCAAAATCATCTATTTCTGCAGATCTCCAACAAGTCTTGGACAATCATTCCAAGGTGTTTGAAACTCCCAAAAGACTCCCACCTATTCGTGATCATGATCATGCTATTCATTTGATTCCAGGAAGTGTTCCTCCAAACATCAGGCCTTATAGATATCCTTGCTTCCAAAAGAGCGAAATTGAACGTATGATTGCAGAAATGTTAGAGGCGGGTATAATTCAACCTAGTCAAAGTTCTTTCTCTGCTCCTGTAGTATTGGTACACAAGAAGGATGGATCATGGCGAATGTGTCTGCATTATAGGGAGCTCAATAAGCTCACCATTAAAGACAAATTTCCCATTCCTGTGATTGATGAATTATTTGATGAATTACATGGAGCAATTTATTTTACCAAGTTGGATCTTCGTTCAGGATATCATCAAATTAGAATGAAGACTGAAGATATTCCAAAAATAGCATTTCAAACTCATGAGGGTCATTATGAATTTTTGTTCATGCCTTTTGGCCTTACCAATGCACCTTCTACATTTCAAGGGTTGATGAATTCCATTTTCAAACCCTTCCTTAGAAAATTTGTGCTTGTATTTTTTGATGATATACTAATCTACAACAGGTCTTGGAAGGATCATGTTGAACATGTTGAAAGGGTGCTCAAACTATTGCAGGAGAAACAATTATATGCAAAAACATCCAAATGTTTCTTTGGAGTACAAGAGGTAGAATATTTGGGTCATATTGTATCTCACGAGGGTGTTAAGGTAGACCCTAACAAATTTAAAGCCATTAAAGAATGGAAAGTCCCCACAACCATAAAGCAGTTGCAAGGATTTCTCGGCTTAACAGGGTATTATCGTAAGTTTGTTAATAATTATGAGAGAATAGCAGCACCTCTAACAAAATTATTGAAGAAAGATGCATTTTCATGGACACCTGAAGCAAATAAGGCCTTTGAACATCTTAAATAGTCAATGTGCCTAGCACCGGTCTTAGCTACACCAGACTTCACTAAAACCTTTATTGTGGAATGTGATGCCTCAGGAAATGGAATTGGTGTTGTTTTAATGCAAGAAGGAAGAACTATTGCTTTTGAAAGTTGTCCAATCAAAGGAAAGTATTTACAGAAAGCTATTTATGAGAAATAAATGTTAGCAATACTGCATGCACTAAAGAAATGGTGAACTTACCTAATGGGAAGACACTTCAAGGTAAAAACTGATCATGATAGTCTTAAACAATTTTTGGAACAAAGACTATCTTCAGAAGAGTAGAAAAAATGGGTCACAAATATGTTGGGTTATAACCTGGAAATAATATTCAAAAAAGGGAAGCTAAATGTTGTTGCAGATGCACTCTCAAGAAAGAATGAAGAGGTGGAAACATTGCTTTTTCCCATTTCTATTATCCAACCAAATTGGATAACCGAAGCAAGGGATGAATGGAAGAAGGAAAAAGAAGTGTGGACACTCATTCAAAAGTTGCAAAAAGATCCTAGTACATCTGATTCATTTAGTTGGAAATGATTCTTTATGGTACAAAGATCGCTTATAAATTTCTAAGAATTCCCAACTAAAAGAAAATATTCTTTTGGAATTGCACACTTCTCCTTTAGGAGGAGACTAAGGATTTTTAAAAACTTACCATAGGGTGAAGAAAGAATTTTTTTGGGATGGCCTTAAATCTGATATTCGAAAGTTTGTGGCGGAATGTTTGGTTTGCCAGCAGAATAAAGTGGAAACAATTAAGACCCCAGGACTTCTACAACCTTTATCCATTTCAAGTCAACGTTGGGAGGAGATTTCAATGGATTTTATCACAGGTTTACCTAAGTCCGAAGGAAAGAGTGTCATCATGGTGGTAGTTGATAGACTTACCCAGTATGCACACTTTTGTGCATTATCTCATCCATTTAAAGCAAGTACAGTTGCTACTACATTTATGGACAGAATTCAAAAGCTACATGGAAGCCCAAGGGTTATTGTGAGCGACAGAGATCCCATTTTTACTGGAAATTTTTGGACGGAGTTATTTTCTTGTTTGGCTACTCAATTAGCTCATAGCTCATCTTATCATCCTCAATCTGATGGTCAAACTGAGATAGTAAATAAATGTTTGGAAGGATATCTTCGTTGTTTTGTATATGATAAACAAATACAATGGGTCAAGTGGTTACCTCTTGCTGAATGGTGGTATAACACTTCCTTCCATACTGCAGCAAAAATGACCCCATTTATGGCACTTTATGGATATCATCCACCATCCATCACATCATATTTAAGAAAAAATTCGAAGGTTCAAGCAGTGGAAGATCACATCGAGCATCAGCAAGAAGTTCTCCAACTCTTAAAGGATAACCTGAATTTGGCACAAAATCGAATGAAACAACGGGCAGATCAACATCGCAGCGAGAGAAGTTTTGATGTAGGAGATTGGGTATTTTTACGGCTACAACCATATAAACAAATGTCCCTCAAGCAAGCTAAGAAGGATAATAAATTATCGCCAAAGTACTATGGTCCTTACAAGGTGTTGCAAATGATTGGTACTATGGCATACAAATTGGAGCTTCCTGCTTCTTCGCGAGTACATCCAGTTTTCCATGTTTCATGCTTAAAGAAGGTTATAGGTGAAAATCTTCCAGTTCAAACAATATTGCCAGAACTTGATGAGGAAGGAAAAATCATATTGGAACCTGAAGCGGTCACGGAAATAAGAACTTGACAACTACGGAATCGATCAATTTCAGAGTATCTCATCAAGTGGAAGAACTTACCCACTGAAGATTCTACATGGGAGGATGAGAATTTTATACAGAAGCACCCAGAGCTACTCAAGCGTTGAGGACAACACTTTTTGAAGGAGAGGGGCATGTTAGGTCCCTATATTACTAGTATAGTCCCTTATTGTTGTTAGTGTAACCCCCTTATTGTTATTATTGTACCTTTGTAACCCCCATATTGTTATTATTGTGCCCTTAAATTATTATTGTTAGGTCAGCTAGGATTACATTGTGGCCCCATGGACTCCTATATATAGAAAAGAGGTTTTGTAATTTGTATCATCCAAGAATTGTTCATTCATGTAATGTATTGAAGGTTTCCCCCTCGAAGTGGCTTATTTATAAGGCGTTGATATCTCTTTTCTTCTATTTTTGGAGCTAGTTTCACAACATGTAATTAGTCTTAAATTGGCAAGCATGCGAAATTTCTGCATAAATCTCGTTAGATACATCGATAAGACCAGATGAATACTTCAATTAAGGCATGAAGTTACCTACAGAGAATCATAATTTCTCTTTCGCCTGAATACAACATTCAGTCGAAACAACAAAGATGAGAGAGAATACAATCAGAAGAAGAGACCCAGGAAAGCACACCAGCTATGGGAGGAAATTCCCTTCGAAACGAGCTTGTAATCTTCCCAATTTCAGATACTGCTAGCACCATTCTCCAACAAGCTGGCTGGCTGACATATGTACACCGATTATAGGGATTTGATATGGAAAGTGCAATTGAATTTCTGCAAAATATGCAAGAAGTTCAGTCTAGAATCAAGGGTCGAATTATACTAGTCATAGAGGAAATTATTGCTGGAGTCTCTGGAATACCAGCAGAAGGAGAAAGATGGACAAAGAGACATCTCCTCCTATGAGAGGCAGTAGCAGCATATCAGGATCCAGAGGAGCCATTGGAGCGAAAAGGAAAAGGGATTAATCCTACCTCTCTACACCAACCATGGCAGGAATTGACGGCATTCATCCAAAGGTTCATTACTTGTGATGGGCGTCAGGACATGGTAAAACCTCGCTAGCTTAAACTCTTAGCTGTACTTAAGAAAAATATTTCAGTTAATTTGCCTGCTTTCTTAAATTCCATACTGCATGATACTGTTGTTCGATTAAGAAGAGCCAAAAATCCACAAGTAGTAGTCAGTCACCACGGGTTAATTAAACTAGTCATCATACATGAGTTGGATAAGCAACAGATAGCCTAGGACAATTTTGTTAACCTTGCTTCACAGGAACTTGAAATAAACCCTGGAGAAACCAAAATTGAGCTTCCCAGGGTAAACATACCTAGAAGAAAAAGGACCCAAACTACAACCTCAGAACCAAGCAGGAAAAAATGGTCCAAAAAATTCAAGGAACCTCGGACCTCATAGAGGAGGCAGGACCATCCCACCCTCAAAACGCACCCTTACAAGAATTCGAGGAAGAAATGGCTCAAGTCCTAGAACAATTGAGGACAGAATACGAATATAGAAACCCATCAGGAGCAGAAGAGCAAGAGGAACCCATAGATAAGTCTGCCACCACCAGTAGTTCTAGTCACACTGAAGTCCTACCCTACCAAGAGGAACTACAGGACGATGGGGCTTTCTCCACTCTTGGTAATTATGAGGTGAATAGCGAAGGGTAGCCAGAGGAGAGAACAGAATCAGAAAATCAGTTAGGTGACACTGTCTATGTGGAGAAAAACATAAGCATAGAAACAGTCCCTTTGACATCGGGAGGCAGCACTACCCCACCCAATCGGGACCCTCATGCAGAAGTAAACTCTGAAGATCAAATAAGAAACACCATCACAGGAAACCTTGAGGTTGGACATACCATCCCTAAAAATGGGAATACCGCTCCTCCACCACCTGCTGAAATTAGTTTAGGTGAGGATTCAACCAAAAATAAAATTAAGAAACTAAGAAATGCCTCCAGAAGATTAAAGAAAATGGTGAAATATCTAAGGAAACAACTGAAGGAGGAGAGAAGGGCCCAAAAGCCAAAGAAGAAAACCACCACCACAGGAACGTAAACAGAATTAGCCGCCATCTTAATAAACACTGTTAAAGCCGAGATGCAGAATGACTTAGCTGACATCGTTGAGGCTAAGGTAAAAATCGACTTGGTAACCACTACAGAGGCTGAGGTACAGACCAATTTAATCGATACAACTGAAACTGGGAGATAGACTAATCAAGAAGGTACTACTGAGGCCGAAATTTAGACAGAACTAGCAAATACCATTGAAGCTTCTACACAAACTGAGCAGAAAACTACAGAAGAGAAGGAGACCCAGAAAAAGGAAGCCCTTGCCTATACCCCCTGGTAAAGAAAGTTGTTTATCAAAAATTACACAATGAATTGGTGCAAACACAGCATGAGATAAGACAATGTAGGAAGGAAGTGATGACAACACAAGAATACCAAGCACTACTAAAGAAATTCACAGACCTATCCTCTACAAAAGATGAAACATTTTCCCATCTCAGAGAAGAACAAGCAAAGGTAAAAAGGGCACAAGAGCGGGTGGAGAAAGCCAAGAAACAAATCACCATGATTTTTTCTCTGTATAATGATGCACTATCATGCAGGGCACCGGCCACCAACTATGCCCTGTTCTTAACAGAACAATATTTACTGCTGAAAGTCAAGGCCGTCAGGGAAGGAAATTCTACAACTTTCAAGACTATAGAAGATTTTGTACACTATTGTAATGATCAATATTAACAAGTCCAATGCCTTCTATGTGAACTTTACATGCACAATTTCTTTCTAGAAGAGGAAACAGACAACAATCCTAGTCCCTTTATATGAAATGTTTAGCTCCAATCCTTCCTCTCATTCGCCAAGAACCGGATTAAGTGGGCTAAGGCCTATAAAATCTTCCAAAAGAGAGAACATGGGCTAGACTTGTGGGTTATATGGGAACCTACAAAACCCCTGCAACTGTTTATCCAGCACAACAACTTCATGTGAAGGCAAGGTGTAAGGACTAGGCTGGGACCCATCCATAAGGACATCATAGAAAATGGATAGGAGTACTTTGAAGACATTCGAGAACCAGCCTTGGCAGTAGCTAAACAAATATGGATGGCCTCCATGAACAATGTAAAGAATAGGGAACCATTTGGCTACAGGAATTTCAAGGCTGTTGCCTCCATATTCCTCTCATATAGTAACCTAGTCTTTAGCATGGAGCCAGCATGGATAGGATGTAGGTATAGAAGACCTCTTCTCTAGTATCCTCCTGAGGACTATAATCATAATTATGAGTTACCAGAGGGGCATGCAAGCGCTTCCTTCACAATAATGAGACAAAAATAGGGTTTCAGAGCATACAAGGAAAAGGTCTACCCCGCCTACTCTCTAACACAGTTGCATCTCAACCATCTGTTTGCATGAGGACATGCAATTAGGTAATCAAGGGAGTATATGATGGGCCAGAATTAAGGTATGTTTTCACCCTATAATTACTTCGAATTATGGAACAGTCTTAGGAATTCTTCCTGATTTTGACAATAAAGAAAGAAAAGATTTATGAAAATCAGAGCAATTGAGCTAGCAACAAAAAGGAATGTTTATATAATATAAATTTGACTTATTATATCTTTGTATTCAGGAAGGCAGAGCAACTGAACCAATGGAAAATGGAAGACACCCGACATACATGAATGTATGAGCCAACAGAAGGAAAAGAGACGAATTCAAGCTCGAAGACTCAAAGGACAGCCACACACAATGGCTGTCGTTTGGAGAACACTATCTCATTCCATGAAAATGTCTTTAAAAGGGCTAGGGACGAACTAGATAGGGAGTTGAATAGGAATTTTCCCTCTGTAATTAGCGCATCAAGGCAGAGTTTTCATATTGTATTCATGTATTCTCTTTGGAGTTTTGATGTTTTGAACAATTACCTTTTGAGGTTTTCATCGCTTTAAAACTTCTAGTGGTGTGGACCCAACCCCTAGGAGTTTCCTCGCCAAATTCTTTGTTGTGCGTTAGTTACATAATCCATGTTCAGTTTTCTGATGCAGTTGGAAAATACCTTTCTACTCAATAAAGTTACGTGTTTTCCTCCGTCAGAATAGTTTAACATTTTCACTTCCATAATCAGAATAATCGCATTTCGTATTTTCTTGTTCGTATAATAATGCTTCATAGCTTTTAAACATTTCCATTTTCTTCCAACACCTTTGCAATCGATTTACAAATCGTAGGATAATTATTGATCAATTATTACTTGTTTTTGTGGATTAAATCATCCTTTCAACACAATGAGGCGTCCAATTGTTGATTGATGTTAATTAGTCAGTTTAAAAAGAGAATTCCATTGCAAAATTATATAAGTAATTGATGTTGCTTTCGTTTAGATTTCTTTCATTTCGATTGATGTTCAATTCATTTAGCATGATGTTCAATTCATTTAGATTGTTGTTCAGTTCATCAAGGTTGTTGTTAAAACTATCATTATGTTGTTCAATCATAGGTTTCTCTTTTCTAAGCTAGATAGAATAATTAGCCATAATCTACCAAACCATTCCTCTTTAAGTTGATTGAGTTCAAAAGATTAGATAATCCTTTCTCATAAACAACATAGAGTAACTATCAGTTGATCTCACTTGCATATATTGTGTTGACACTCTTGGAATAAGAAGACTTACCTCGGGTTGACAATTAAATGAGAAACACTAAGGTTGCCTATAATAAGCCACCTCTGTGAAACCAACAATGGGGAAAAATGATAATTCATCTGATCTTTTGTATGAGGGTAAAGAAGACATTCAGTCTCATGATCATTCTTCACAAGAGAAATAAAATGACTATTTTTCAATTCAAAGAAAAAAAAGACTGCCTCCTCCTTTAACTGAAGAAGACATTAATCAGATTATGAGCATGCAACCGACCTTTTAATTTTTATGTAATGAGTAGATTATTTCTATTGGTTCTACTACTGATTTATTAATTGAAGTATTTTCTCATAAAGAAATAGAAGAACATGTTGATATTGATGTTGTTCTACCTTCTGAAGAAGGCCTATTGCCAGAAAGTGCTCCTTTTCATCAAAATGATGGCCTTCCAACATAATTCAGCCAACTTAGTCAACACATATCAGGTTTGCTTGAGGACAACATAGTGGTATATAATTAGGATGCCATGTCAGATGACCATGAAGAATATGTAGCTATTCTCTTTCAGAAGGATTCTGAGCATGACAAAGTGGAACAAGGAGTAACCCTAGATGAAATATGTTATTTAAATCCTCAGGGCAGCTATTGTTCCAAGATCCTTTTGTTGGTTTCTTAGAATCATCTAAAGAAGGATTATGCCATGGTAGGAACGATTTGTTGTATATTTTGAGGAAAATTTTGAGCATTGATGTTCAAATGCAAGTAAAATGGGAGTGGCCCTTTCTTTTCAGCATACTCAAAAAGGTGAACAAGAATAAATCATGTAGTCATTTACTTGATCGGTTGCATTGGAGAAATGAGTTCACTTAGTGTGTATATCACCTCTAAGTAAGATTAGGGTAGGTAGGTGTGAAAATAAGCTCATCCCTCTGAGCATCATACAAATATTATTTTTAGATTGATTTTCATTTTCATATCAATGTGTTTTAGACTTTAGTTTCAGCACAGTTCTGGTCTCACCATTCAAGTTTTCAAGGTGCAACATTATGTTCAGTTTGATGGATTGAAGTGGATAATTTCAATTGTAGTTTCAATTTGGATTTCAGTATGCTAATAAGCTGGTTGGACAAGCACGTGGTATATTTTTATCAGTCAAAGTCAAGAGGAACAATCAACTAGTTTCTAGTCACTAAGTTGCCTATAAAATCAAGATCCAAGTTGTGGGATCAACCCAAAGGATCAGGCTACTAGTCTACGATGTTCTTAACACCTCCTAAAGGAGCTATCATCCCTAGTTGGAGCAAATGTTAGACCCCTTTATTTCACAGTATCACCAGGTGGCTGATTATTACTTAGGTTTTTTCATGTCTGAAAATGATATTCCATGACTATCATTTATTTTCAGAAAAGAAGGAAGAAAGTTTTGTTGATAAGGTGTGATGGTGATCAAACTTCATTTGTTCCCTCATTCCATTTCATTCACCCTATATGCCCCTCATTTCCTCCATATTCCAAAGTTTTGCACCTCATGTCTTTCAAACCCCTTTTTCAACTATTAACACCCAAATTTTGTAGTTAAAAAAGGAGAAACATTAGAAGCAAAGGAAGCAAAGGCAGCAGAAAAAAAATTAAGGAAAAAAAATAGCAAGAGTAGAGTCTTGAACGAGATTGGGTCAAGTAGTGCATGCGTTCGGGTCGAGTCGTGAACGCTAAAGCTGGTAAAGGCGTGAAAGCGGGGCAAGTATTCTATGAATAACTAAGAAATGAACGGGCACAACCAAAGAAACAAGGTCGGAAAACCGCAGTAAGGGAGGAGTGAGGACCATTGGATCTAAGAAAGGATCAATGACAGAGACTCAATCGTAATCACAGATCGAAATTTTTTTAGGATGGGCGCAACGGTAAAGGTTAAAGTCAATGAAATGCGTTTTGTGATGAAGTGGGACCCATTCACCTGTGGCACACAAATAAGCCTTACCTGTTGCCTGCACTTCACAGCCCGTAGGTTTTTAACCCTACCTCTTAAGACCTATGCCAAATATTGCTTTTCCGCTGATGCGATGAATTAGGACCCATTCACCCATTCAGCCACCACACCTTCTTTCCATTTCAATCCCCTTAAAAAATCATTAAACGTTACCTTTTTTTCCACCTTTCCGCTTTAGCCTTCGCCTTTACCTTTCATCATTATATCATTGTTTTACCTTCTGCTTTCCCGATTTCCCTGATTGCAATTAACGTGAGGCTATCCTTCCACATCACCCTTTATCCCCACCATCCATCACATTTTGGAAAAGAAAAAATGACGCATCGCGTATTTGTTAACGTACCTTTGAAGTGCCTGCAAATTGCAATGAGTAGTTGTCCCCACCACAGCAGCTCTGCCCCCCACCCTCCCCCCTCCAACTTCATAGCCATTTGAAATAATTGAAACAAATATCATATGAAACATCATAAACTTTACCTTACCATAGAAGATTTCCGACTTGCGATTGCAATGTAGGTGGGTACCTCTCCCCGCACTTCACAAGTTTTAGATTTTAACCCCCGCTGCTTATAACAAAAATCTAAGATCTGCGATTTGTGATGTAGTCAATCCCACTTTCCCCTGCCCCTTCACTTACATTCTCCCCACACTTCACACTTCACGTATTTTAGAGTTTTCCTCGACACTTATAACTAAAACTTAAGAGTTTTTATTTGCGGGCTGCGGTCCGGTCCCACCTTCCCTCTACGTCACCTACCACTTTGCATCACATCGTCGATTACATTCTTCATAACTTAAAATATAAATATTTTGAAGTGTGAAGATGCAATGTGGCTTAGAACTATAATCTAAACATTTTCAGGTCTGAGTATATGAGTTTTTACACTGTTTTGTTTGAAAAAAGGGTTGAAACACGACAAGAAGGATTCGGGTAGCAAATAAACACCACAGCTTGAGTTGGGAAACAAAGGGATTTCATGAAGAATTTTTATGTTATGATGGTAGGAATGGAAAAGGCATCAAAGCACACTAGCACAATCTCTAATCGATGAAAAATGGATAACCCTGCACCATACGTCATTGCCCAACGCTGATATTTTGAAAATCAGGGCCAGATGTCAGAGCCATCATTCGTTGCCTCTTTAGGATCATCACATGCCACCTTCAAGCCTACTTTTTTTTTACGAAGAGCCACCTGAGTTTTTCATTCTTGAAGAGTTACCAAAATTAATTCCACAAACAATGTTTTGTCAGATATTTTCTTTGCTCTTTCCTTGTATGGCCATACTTGTTTAATTTTCAGTTACTTGTAATAAATGAAGTTTTCCAAAGTAGATTAGGGCAACCAACTCAAGTCTTAGTTAAATGCAACTTGAATTTTCATAATCAAGGGTTGCATATTGTTAGCCCCTACATTGTAAGAACTACTATCTTGGAGCACTGTAATTTTGGAGTTGGACATCAATAATCAAAGAATGTTTACAGGATTCCTGAGCTATTTGAAAATGGTGATGTGCTGTTTCTCTGTTTAAATGTTTCTATTTTTTCCTTCGTTGTACATATGTTCATCTAATTGTAAATCAGAAATTTCAAATTAATATTTGTTGTCAGAGCACCTTAATTTTTTCTGCATTTATAATCTGAATGTTTTCTACTGAAGTTTGATTAAGGAATTATTAACTCCTCTTTAGTCACTACTAAACCTTACTATTTCTTTCACCTCATAATTCATACTTCTGTAAAGATCCATATAGCACAATTATGTTTCCCTGTGATGCTCTTAAACGTTGATGTTGCAATCCAGCCTTTTGACTCCATAGCCAAATAGATTAGCCTCTGCAGACCTGATCTGTCCAACCACTCAATCAATCAAACAAACAACCCTCATAATCTCTATAACTAGCCTAATATCAACATTTATAGTTATCAAGTTAAATCATAAAAAACAGAGAGAGCCCTCTCTGAGTCTAGGAAGGCTAGGTCCTGGACTCCAAAGTGGTTTGATGTTGTCCTCTGTCATTTTTTCTTTCCAATATTACAAATTACGGAGTGAGAACAATTACAACCTGCATTAACTAATGCACCACTCCACTTCAAACTCTGTTACAACTAGAAATACTCAGCATGCCTCACCAACTACCTCTAGCTCAAAATGCACTAGCTAACTGAGTTTATCAATCTCAATTAACTATTTCAAGTCATCATTGAGAATATATTACAATTTATTGTACATATTAATTAAGGGATAACTAAAATAGACATGCACCCAAATAACACTGTGGGCCCCACCCTAGTGTAGGTTCTTAATGCACTAGGTGTGGGTGTTGAAATGTTTCTTCTTGAATCTCAACACTCCCTCTCAACAAGAAAGGGATTATCCTTCACCCTAATCCTATATCTATGGTATTCGAATTTTCTCCTGGTGATTGCCTTCGTCATAATATTTGCATCCTGATCTTCTGTGGGAATGTACTGAAGAAACATTATCCTTCTCTGCACACAATCTCCAAGATGATGGTACCGGATATCTATATGCTTGGACCTATCATGAACCACACGATTACTCGTGAATTTAATGCAACTTTGATTATCACAATGAATCACTAACGGATCCATTCGAGAATCAAACCAAGCAACCAATAATTTTCTCATCTAGATAGCCTCACATGTAGCTTGACTTGCTGCCATGTATTTTTCTTCCGCTGAACTAAGTACCACCGATCGTTGTTTCCTACTGTACTAAGAAAATGTTTTCGATCCTAAGCTGAAGATCCCTCCTAATGCACTCTTTCTGTCTGATGGACTGCCCGCCCAAACCACATCCATGAATCCTTGAAGCTTCACTCCCTTTGTCCATTTTTACCATAGAACATACTCTGATGTGACCCTTAGGTATCTCAAGACATGCTTCCTCGCCTTCCAAAAGATCTTGGTAGGCTTAACCATATCTTGACTCAGCTGGTTAACTACATAGAAAATGTTTGGTCTAGTGTTCACTAGATACATCAGTGAACCAAGTAACTTCCTGTAGACAGTAAAATCCACTACCTCTCCAGAAGTAGCATCCTATTTCATCCAATTTCCTAGAATAGGAGTATCCATGGCTTTGCAGCTCTCCATGTTATATTTACCCAGTATCTCCTTTGCATACTTTCCCTGAGACACAAAAATTTCACCATCCCACTGCCATATTTCCAATCCAAGGAAATAATGAAGGATTCCCATGCCCTTCATTTCGAACTCCCTTGCAAGATCCTCCTTTCATGGCTATATCAGCTTCTCATCACCAGTCAAAATTAGATCATCAACATAAAGAACAATTATCAATAGCTTACCCTCAACCACAATCTGATACAGGTTTGCATCTACTTCACCAGCTTCAGTTTTGGTGAAGCCCGGTCCAGTGAAATAGTTGTCTATAAGAGTGTACCAAGCACGGTGTGCTTGCTTCAGCCCATACAATGCTCTTTTGAGTCAGCACACATGTGACTCAGTGTTGAAGATCTCGAAACATTCAGGCTGCTTTATGTACTTCGCTTCCTGAATTATCCCATTAAGAAACATAGTTTTCACATCCATTTGATGAATGTGCCAGCCCATCTGCACTCAGAGCGCAAGGATGGATCTTATGGAAGGGTACCTTGTAACATGTGTAAAATTCTCATCATAATTTATTCATTAATCTATGTGAATCCACGAGCCACAAATATGGCCTTGTATTTCTCCACACTCCCATCAGCAGCTTGCTTTACCTTGTATATCCATCTTAATCAAACCATTGATTTGTCGACCGGTCTTGGGACTATCTCCCATGCACTGTTCTTGACAATGGAGTCATACTCCTCCAACATTGCATCAACCCAGGTTGGTTGTTGCACTGCTTCCTGAAAGTAAGATGGTTCAGTCACAATAAATTTTCTCATAAGAGCCATGTATCTAGTAAATCGGTTGAGAGATTGTCTTTGTCTGCACTATGACGTAGGGGATCCTACATTCTCTGCAGCATCAAGTCTTAATCTATTAGCTTCCGTGTTGTGCCTTATGCCATTTCTGATGGATGGCTCTGCGTGAGTGTTTTCCTCCACTCCATGAACCTCCTCATGTGGCTGATACACATATTGAGACTCATCCTTGGGAACCAATAGTTCCTCCTGTGCATGCAAGTATAGCTCCGTCTCAAGGGACAATTGCATGGCTTTCTCCTCATCAAATTTTATATCCCATTTCACAATAGTCATTCTATTGTTTCAAAAATACACACGATAATTATGGGGTGTTTCAGTGTATATGAAAAAAGTCCCAATCTCAGCTGTCGGTTCCAGCTTCTTCCTGGCGTCCTTGGTCACATGAACATAAAAAAATGAGCCAAAAATCTTAAAGTGTGAAACATCAAGTTTCTTACTAGTGAAAGCCTCTTCCAATGTACTCATGCCAAGTATCCTATGAGGACAATGGGTGTTGCATGCTTCCGCCCATAGATGCATCAGTAGGCCTTGATCATGCAACATCGCTCGTGCTACACCCACGATCTTTATGCTCTTTCTCTCCATGACCCCATTCTGTTATGGGTTATGAGGCAGTATGAGTTCTTCTCGAATTCCTTCTTTTTTGCAAAAGCTCTTGAATTTGTTAGAGATGTATTCTCCACCATTATCGCTCCTAAGAGCCTTCACTTGCTTCCCCGAATCTTTCTCCACCAATGCCTTAAACTCCAAGAAATCAGATAATGTTTGATATTTCTTCTGCATGAAGAAGATCCAACACTTACGAGAAAATTCATCAAAAAATATTACATATTACTTATGTTTTGTTTCCGAAGCAACAAAGAAAGGACCACACACGTTTGTGCGAACTCTCTGAAGGATCCCCGAAGCTTAGTTTTCCTTCTCGTGAAAGGTGGCCTTTACATATCTTCCCATAGTACATCCCTTGCATGTGTCTGATTATGCAAGTGTACCCCTGGGAGGACCAATAGAAATCTATTGCATGACTTTCAAGGCTCCATGGTGAATATGGCCCAATCTCCTGTGCCTTAGTTTGCACTCATCCCGACTCACCACTTGATCTACCTTGCCCATCATTGTTGTGCAACCATATACCTCCATCTTGTAGATATTCTTAACTCAAATCCCTATCCTCTTTGCTTGTCGTGTTGTTTTATGTTGTATGAAAGATTTTGCCTCACTAAAAACAACATCATGACCTCTATCCTCCAACATTGTGACTAAGAATAAATTTTTCTTCAGACCTGGTACATGAATTACATATTTTAATTTAAAGGGTTTACTTGGCTTCCTCTGAAAGGTAATTGTACCAATCCCAATAGCATTGTACTACCCTTCATCGCCCATTTCAATATGCATCTGGAGATCCTTCTCCTCCGAGTCACTGAAAATTTCCTTGTCTCCCGTCATGTGAAAGGAAGCACCATTAGCCAAATACCACACAGATCCCAATGCACTAGACACCATGCATGCGATCAATGAGAATTCAAGCTCAAATTGTGAGGCAAGAGCCTCACCAGCTGCAGAACCTCCAGCCTTCTTATTCTTCTTCTTTTGTGGACAGTTAGTAGCGAAATTCCCATCCTCGTGACAGTGAAAAAAATTCACCTTGGACATGTCGTGCTTCTTGCCATTTTTGGAATTTGATTTAGAATGTAATTTCTTCCCCTTACTCGCCTTGGTAGACAAAGCACAATCATCTTAATCCTCATTCTTAGATGAAGATCCATCTCCGGTGTTCCGTCTGAACTCCTCCTCCACCAAATCTGACCATAGTCATTCCCAATCTGGAAAATTTTCCCTTACATTGACAGAGTCTTGATAACTGTGCCTACTCTTGGGAAGTCGTAGGAGAGCCAAGCTCACTAAATAATCATTAGTGATTGTTATTCCAATGCTCCCGAGTTCATCCCGACATTGGAAAAACTTTGTTAGATATTTTGGAATGGTGTCTCCCTTTTCCATCTTGATCTTCCTGAGTTTATCTTTGAGCACCAATTTCCTATGGTCATTGCTTCTTTGGAATAGATCTGTCAAAGCCTTCCACATTGAATATTGTGTGGCTTTCCCATGGAGGCTTGAGATAATGTGGTCTCGTACACCCTCCAACACGAACCTCCTCGCCTTCACCACTTTATTTTTCCATGCATCAAGATTTGCAACATTTGCCATAGTGGGTTTAGGAACATCATTGTCAATGAATTCCTTGAATCCATTGTGTTCGAGTACTGCCTCCATCCTGTCCTTCCAAGAAATAAAGTTTGAGTTTCCCTTGAGTGCATACTCCAACCTCAAGCCATTGAAAGTAATTTCTATCTTGAACAACTATAGCACCAAGAAATTATTTCTCCAAATTCGAATTATATCCAGTCACAAACTTAGCTCCTACTTCACTTCTACAATTTTTTTTTCTTTGATACCATGTAGAAATTTTACAACATGCATGTATATCTTGGATTCACCCAATCTAACAATGTACTAAAGTTAAATACTGAATCGCTTCTACAAATATTTTGGGGATGTTAAAAACACAATTGCGAATCACATGAAGTAAAGAAGAATCAAATCACACACAACACAGATAATTTCTCGGGGAAATCTTGTTGCTTAAAACCCCACTATCTTCTATTGTATATTCAGCGTGGATCATGAAACATTTACATACAAAACTCATATCACAAGAGCCCTCCAGTACTTAGCTAATTGTTTGACAATGTCATACATAAAACTAACCAATACTTAGCCAATTTACTACCTCCAGATAGCCTGTCTTTCTTGTGCAATCCCTAATGAATTAAATCCATAAAAGATAAGAATTTTGGCCTTCCTTGACTTCTCATGTAACATGGGAACTCCAATGGGTGTTTGCTTGCATGTGTGAAACCCAATAATCCTGCAATTGATAGTCAACTTCCGTTTCACCTATAACTCAACTGGGTCTCCACTGGCTCTGACATGCATCCAGCTAATAATATTAAATCCAGAGTTTCATGTGAGATGACTGATTGTACGATGGGATTTTAAGTTTTATGCAAAGCTTTTCATTCTCCTTATGACTCCCGTGACCTCACCCTCACCTCACTCACCGTCCACCTCACCTCTCCTACCTCATCCTTACCTCACCTCACCCTCCACCTCACACTCCCTCACCTAACTCTTCTCTCCACCTTATAACTCCCACTCATTCTCCTCCTCCCTTATTAGTACTCCTCTCCGCTCCTCCTCTCTCTCTCATGCAATGTGCATATTTTTTTTGAATTATTTCAATTTATATTATATAATATTATAATTAATATTATATTTTAATTATAATTTTAATATAATTCAAATTATAATATTAATATAATATTTCAATATTTTAATTAATCAATAAATCATTTTAAAATTAATTTATTTTATTTTCAATTAGTTTTTATTAATTAAAATTAACAATGTAATTATAATTAATTGATTGATAATTATAACTTAATCTATAATTAGATTATAACTGAATTAGATTAATAATATAATTACAATTAATTAGCATTAATTAATTAAAAACTATAATCTAATTTAGGATTAGAATTTAATTCAAAAATTCTGATTTTTAGCCCAAGCAACAAAAATTTGAGAATTCTGTCAATTTTAATATACAAACTTTGGAAGCTCATAAATGAAGATTTACTTGGCCAAATGAGGCCTAGGATAGCTCATTAGATAGATAAAATCATGGAGAACATATCTGAAGTTGCTTCATTTCCAGATTTGATTATTTATTGGGTCTAAAATTCAGCAGAATATCATGTTCTGAATTTTTAACAAAATAAAATTTATGAGTTTTATTTTCTTCATTTTAGTTTGCCCACAACTTCTTCTAAATTCATATCCATTCGTCAATGATATCCTTGGCCAATTATATCAGCACATAAATAAAAAGAAAGCTCATATTTCCGTTTTTCAATTATTTATTTAATTAATTTTTGATTGGATTTATTTTAATTTCTTTTTGCATTTTGATTTTATTTTTACATTTTAATTTTGTTTTGATTTGTTTTTGTAAAAAAATAGTTGAAGAGATGAGAAAAACAAGCCCTCAATCAATGATAAGGTTCCAACAATTGAAGAATATGATTTTAAACCAAGGAAAATTTATGGAGCAGAACCACTCTTCAACAAACTTTCCTATGAAGAATTCTTTTGTAAATATTATAAATAACAGATCGCAAAATGTAATACAGGCTTCTCTCCTTTGCAATTCTGGAATTCTAAAAGAACTTTTGTAATAGGAATTTAGAGTTGTAGGGTGAGAGGAGAGGAATCTTAGATCTGGAGATTATTGAGGTATTTCTTTTACATTCTGAGTTATGTATAATGAATAGAGTCTTGCACTACTATAACTCTGATTTTGAAAGCAGAAGTTCAGGAATTGTAAAAGACTATTAGAGACCAGAGTTGGAGAAATGGAATTGATAAATCAGTATTTATAATACTATTATTTTAAATGATGGTTTCATTTTATAACAGTCTTGTGTCAATTTACTCGCATACTTGTGTACTTCTTTCGGTATGAGTAATTTGTCTTCATTTATGTTATTATTTATCTCTACTCTTATGGATTGAATTCTGATTTCTGAGTAACTATTTACTCATAATCTATTTTATAAAATTGATTTATTGAATAGTGATATGTTGTGAACTCTTTCTGCATGTTATTGTTTAATTATTCAAGTTACTGATTAAATGATCAATATCATTTTGAGAACTACTTCCTAAGTGTTTTTTATTGATCATTCGAGTTAAGAGGTCTCTAGGTAGGATGTGTTTGGTATTCACAATGTCAGTTAATTGAACTATTTCGTTAGCTTGATATTTATTTAAAAAAACATATTTAAATCTCAATTATTTAAAGTATCTTGCTCTCAGTCATGATAGATCTATATCTGCCTAATTGAGATAGGATTAAAATAGTTTCTTTTTCTTGCATCTTAGAATAATATTGCATATATATTAAATTCTACATCCTTAAAAATTCCTCTTCCCAAAGATGCAAAACTTTAGTTGTGGTCTGGCTAAGCCCAAATTAGCTTAAGGATCACTTTCTTTCCCGATCAGTAAGAGAAATGATCTGATGTCTCTTTCCCATTGGTAGATAAAAGACATATTTTAAGCCAATGGAGATTGAGAGAAGGTAACTAGACCTAGTTAAACCAGTCGAAGCCACCATTCCAAGTGGAAAAGGAACTACTTTAAGGTATGGACCGGGTGGTCATCCCCCATGTTGTTGCAGCGAATTTCGAGGCCTCAACATTTTGGCACTAGAAGGAGGGCCTGATACTTGTTTTACTTTGGAGTCTTTCTATTCTAATATTTTACTTTTATTATAATGGCTCCTTTAAAACTTCTAATTTGGAGTTGTATTTCTGGACGAGCATCTTCCAATACTCCACCAGAAATAGTAAGACACTTGTCTCAGGTAAAGTTTAATTGTAGGAGGAATATTTCCACATTTAATCATGCTTTAAAATTCATTCAAAAATTTTCAAATTCTTCTTTTCATGAAATTGATGAAGGTATTTTATGTAGGATTGTTACTCTTACATTCTTGGCAAAAGCCAAAACTTGGTGTAAATCACTTATAGTTGTCTCAATCCACACTTGGGAACAATTTATTAAAATCTTCCTTTGTAAATTTGATGGATATATCTACAAACAGGTATGTGATGATTTTGAAGATCTACGAAGGTTTGAAGGTGAGTCTTTAATTGATTTTACCATCAGATTTCGTTTAAATTGTTTAAAATTTAAAATTGATGGTAAACCTTCGAAAAAAGAATTATTAGATCGGTTTGAACATATTTTCTCTCTTCCTTCCATTCATAATCCATGTGAAATTATTTCAAACTTTGACATAAGTAAGAATTCCAAAATGGAGGTACAAACAAATGATGATGAAATGGCCTCTATTTTGTATAATCAATTCCTTCAATTTCTGTACATTGCTTACAGTATTGAGAAAGATCAAGGTGCACCTTTACATGTCAATGAATTTCAGTCACGAAGCTTGGAAAATTTCACTGATAAATTGCAAGAAAATATTAGCAATAGTATTGAAGAAGATACCACTTTTAAATCTGAGAATCAGTATGCATTAGAATCATAAAATCAGATTATAAACTGGCAAATACCGACAACGATTAAAATTTCCAATAATACACAATCTGCTGTAAAAAATTCTGAATTCTCTTACGATGAACACATTCCAAATTTAGAACAACAAAGCAAAATTCTTCAAGAAAGCGTAAGTAGCCAAGAAAATGATCTTAAATCTGAAAATTGCAATGAAGAAAATACACCAGAGTGCTCAAATAGAGACATTTTTAAATGCATTGTTTCGGATTCATTTTTTTCTCTTTATCCTGATAATTTCTCTAATAGCAATTTAAACTCTCTTCACATTAAAGATATTTCAGAAAATAAATAGGTTGATATAAATGAATTTCCCATTAGTTTTTATCAGGATAGATAATTAATTAATGATCATCCTTATGGCATTAATGAACATGAGCTTAATACTCCTTGTTTTGATACATTGAAAAATATCGAAGGGAATTCTAATGAATGTCTCGAGGTCATTTATGATAACTACATTGACATTGAGGATATTGATTTGTTCTCTTTACAATTGAATCTTCATGATAAAAGTCTAATCACATGTGAAAATTAAGAACGATCTAATTTAGAAATTGTTCCAAATAGTTCTCATTTTCGAACTTATGATTTCAACATTCAAGAAACCATTCCAATCTATGAATTATATGATGATCAAGCTCACATTCATATTCAGAGTCATATCTTTCTCTTTAATTCACAAGTGGGTATCAACAATCATTCTAATTGCATTATTCCGCCCAATTCTTGTGAAGAGGAAATTACTTTAAGTCACTCCCAATTGTGTTGTAATAATAATTGTAACACTAGTGTAAACTATGATTCAATTTTGTTGTTTTTTCAACATTTAATTTTAACTTCAAATTTATTTTCTGTTTTTAGTCTTAGATTTTTAGATACTCCGTGTTGGCATATTGAGAAGCTCAACATTGAACGCTCAATTGAAGCATTACCTCAAGGTAAAAATGAAAATGAAAATTATAATTGTGAACATAAAAAATTATTAAACTTCCAATTTCAATTGATGTTCATTCCTTATCAATTACTTCTGACTTCTGAAGAACAGTACCAATAAGAAAATATATTTTCACAATGTGACCAGCAATATAATTCAATTAATAATCTTCTGTTGGATTTATCGGACTTCCATCCATTTTTCATTGATCAATTTGAAAGACATTTGGAAAGTTCTCTTTCACGCAAGATTGTTAATAATTTGGCACTTAGACATACCACTAACAAAATCACACAGGCCATTGTTTCTGAAAGACCATTTCTACAACCTGGCTTGTCATCTTCTCTTTTAAACCTCTCCCACTCAATAATGGAAATCCATCTAGATTTCTAGGATCCAATTGAAATTCAGTTGGAAAGGACATTTCAAGAGAAGGTAAGGATGAATAATCTACTAACAATAAAGATACATTCTGCTTTTAGATTTAGTTTTTGTAGTTTAATTATATTTTCATTTTTACTAATGTTTGACATGTACATACATGCAGGAATTAAAATGTTTACATGGTTACATTGGAAGTATGACTATACTTAATCATGTTTCTTTCATTGAGTTAGAAATAGGAATAGATTAATTTTCTTTTTTGTTTGCATTTATTTCATTATTTCAGATTTTTAAGAAAACAAGTAATGAATCCAATTTCTTTTGAGCATCCCATTTCAGAAAAGCAGCCTAGAGAATTTTAGAAAGGTCTTAAATTATCTGAGCATATTTATTTACAAGTCTTCAATTTTCCTTTTTTTCACAATTCATATCATTGATCATACATGAAGAAATTCCAAGAATTTTCTATCACTTGAAAATTTTTTATTCACAAATAGTTATAAGAACTCATCTTTACCACTCTTGTCTTCTAATGTAATTTTGGAAATTATGCAATTTTAGAAAATTCATTACTTAGAATTTTAGATTAAAATAAGAAGGTGATATTGAACTTATGCAAATTTTGAAGAAATTTGGGAGAACTTGAAGCTTCAAAGAGGTCAAACATACAATCAAAATTCTTCCAAATCTTCATTGACTTGATTATGAAAACTCAGGATAAAAAAGAAACCAACTTTTTTTAAATATGCAACATGTTCAGGGAAGTATTTCTGATTTCATCTTAAATTTGAAGGATATCTAAATTTTTCTTATATTTATTGAAATCCTGATAAGACTTAATGAATTGTCAGAGGAAACATATCAGATCATTATATTTCATAAATTCTCTTCATAAGGAAGATCTGTTTAAATTACTTTTCAATTATTTATTCTGACAATTAATTAAAATTATTAAAGGGTTATTTATTATAAAGCAAAGTTAAATCACTCACTTTCTTTTTGAATTGAATACTTTAAAAGAAATCATCGACCCCACATATGAATCATTATAAATCGCATATCAGAAGCTCTAAAATGAGCATACAATAAATATATCCGATCCCCGATGATCTCTCTGTATGATATCACATTATCTGTATCACAACATTTGATCAGAGGCAACTCTTAATGATTCTTGATAACAAACCTTCGATACATATATTTCGATATTCATTCTCGCTCATTTTCTGATAAAATTATTTCGCCAAAATTGCAATGTCTATATAACCTGAACTCGATATGACATTTAAATTCCCTTTATATACAGATATCGCGTCCATTTATAAATCTCAAATTTGGTACGTGCATATATTTAAAGTTTTCAATGTCCCGGATCCGAGGTGAAATTAAAATTCATATAATAAAAAATATCGGGTCTGTTCTTCATCACACATCAGCGCATCAACAAAATTACATTTCGCATATTGGAAATTTTAGTGGTTATTATTAAAACCTTACTCGGTAAGTTATATTAGTTGTGATACGATAAATGACAAGGTAAGGATATTGCGATGAGATGATACACATATCGCATATCGCATGATATAAGTAATATGTTAAATGATAAAACTTGCAACGAGTGATGTGGAATTCACGACGAATTGCAAAATCGCAAAATCGCAAAATTGAAAAAGAGTTAAGTTTTGAAATTTGTGGGAAGGTAAAATACAAAAGATGCGAAGTGCAAATGTGCATGATTGGTCACCATTTGTATGGTTTGCAAAACAATGTTCCACGCATATATTTTGATATTTGTAGTCACATTGCATTAGTCATTTACCGCATTTTCATTATCGCAAGAATAATATCAGTGTTTCAGTTCATTCAGAAGCTTTGATCTTTCAATATGACTATTCTCCGATGTTTCATTCATCCCTTTGCAGTTTTCTATCGCATATGATCATATCGCAACTTTGCTATTGCAAAATTTATATCGCATTGCTAAACTTAAATGAAGCTTTGTCTTGAAAAACTTTTGATGCGATAAACTTTGATAGTTGACTTTCCACCATTTTCTTTTGTTATATATATATAATTCTCAATCACATATCGACAAAAGTGGAAGTCACAGATTTTAAGTTATGCATGGCAAAGAATCTCATGATGCGAAAAATTTACCATGGAAATGTACCGATGATTAATTCAAATTTTTTAATTTTCTTTTATTCTGAATTTCTCTCCATACTTATCATGTAGATATTCAAATCTTTTTATATACTATTACATTATTCAGGATTCTAAATCAATTTCAATATTTTGGGGCTGATATAAATTCAGAATGGAAGAAGAAAAAGGAACATTTATTGCTACAATTTATAAAGAAGCATAACTTCATCCTCATTTATGATGGATTCAATTTATTTCTAATTCCTTGAACATGAAACATTGCTTTCTTTTAGTTAACTGCTTGTTTTATTTGAGATGTAATAAAATAATGATTTTGGGTCAATAAAACTTCTTCATGCTTTCAATTTTAATTAAAGAAATAAGTTAACTTGTATTGGAGAAAATCATTTTTCTCAGGTAAGTTTAGATGCAGTTCTCCAATGGTAAGTTTCATGTGCCCACTTTTATTTATTTCCATTTCTTCATATTTTTGTTTTAGTTTTTGCTGATCTTAAACTATGTTTATAGGTATTCGTAAACCTTTCACACCTCTACCAAATCAGTTTTCAAAGTTCATTTTCTTTTATTCTTTGAGATTCTTGAAATAGAAGCAGTAATGAACCTCATCAAATCAGCTACACAGGGGATTTTTTGAACCTTTAGCCTATTTATTTAAAGCATTAATTTTATTACAAAATAGTTAAGATGATTTTATGAATGTTTTGCCTTGAAAAATAAAATTTGCAAGAGACAGAAACTTCTCATTCAACATATTATCTATCATAACTGCTATCCACCTTCTACGTTTTGAGAGCCTCATTTTTATATAACTCTGCAAGATAAAAATTTTAAAAATCTCAACACTGGAATGAACGTACATATGCTTATTTTCTTTTATAATCCTTTGTTAAGAAATTCATATAAGCGATCTTGTTAAAGTTTAGCTTTTAAATTTTGTTTTTCTTTAAATTTTTCTTTCTTCATTTTTATTTTATTGATTTCTTTTCTTACTTTAGTTTAGGAATTATTTTCCTTTTGTTTTCAGTTTTGATTTGATTTTAGTGAATTTGTCATGATTTATGTGAAAGGAATTTTTCTTACCTTACAATTGTTGACATACATGGGAAATATTTTACTCTATCTATTTCAATGAATTTCATTTATCATTAAGGGCATATCTTTATGGAAACATAAAGTCATCTTGCTTTAAATATTTTTCATGGAAGAACACACATCCTTTCTAAGTGATTGAGTTTAAATTTTCAAGGAAATAACTGATTTGAGTTTAATACAATGAATCCCTCCCACCCCTCCACATAAAAATCCTTTGATTGATAGTTGCAGGGAAATAATTTGGAGCAATCATTATGAAAGTACTATGTCCATTAAATATAAAATCTCTATTACCATCCCACCTCTTTCACTCAATTACATCATAAACTAAAAACTTGCAAATACACGTATCTAAAGAGTGAAAAAGAGGAAGCATGAGAAATACAAGTAAACCCATCGGGGCAATGGACGTTTGCTGGCAGCGGGACTAGGCTTGTATGGCATAAAAGAGAACTTCTCTGGGGTACTGTTCAGGCTTGCTGGAAGCGAAGAAATGTCAGAGACAATCACAAAATGGATATATATTTTATCAAAAACTCTTATCTCTACCTTCTTCTATTTTTCACATGAGGAAAATTAAAAAAAACAAATTTCCCCAAATTTGGATTCATCACTTTTTACTCAAGTCTGTTTTAAGCATTTATCTTTATAAACTCACATTGCTTAATCTATTTATGTGGAAACTATGGAACTATTTTACTGTTAGACGATTTCATGATTTCCATTATTTTTAACCTTTGGGTAAATTCAAGTTCATTATTCTTAATCAGAGATACCTGGTTCTTCTCCCGTATGTCACCATTGTTGTGATAAAACACAACCCCCCCCCATTTTTTACTTATGCACTTCAAATAATGGGGACCCTTTCTACAAATTTTTTGGCTAAACACCTTTTATAATTTTCATTAATTTAATTATCCTACATTTTTGTCATTTTTTCATCTTCCTCGGAAATTTGTTTTGATTGCTTTATTGAATCTAGTTTTTCATAAGCTTTCCAACGATACTTGTTTCACTTCATTTAGTCAACCGGTTTGTAAATAACACTCTTTTGAAGTTTGATCATTTTCTCGCTTGGGCTAAAAAATGTATAAAGTGTACCAATATTTTAATTCTCGTAGTTAAAATAGTAATTCATTGTAAATATTAATTTTAGTTCATTTTTACTATTTCTTTAATTTTTCACTAACGGTCCTACAAATGACCCAAATAAATTGCATAATGAACTAAAACACATTTCAGGATCTTGGTAATTTACACCAACTCATTATTTTAAAACAAATTGCCAAACCCAAAATCCCAAAATTGCAAAAAACTGAAGTCCAAAATGTAGGATGGTTAATCCCACATGGGTCCCACTTCTCACCATATTCACTCTTCTGAAAAATCCCCATTTATAAAAAGGTCAAAATAAAATATGCGATGCGATATTGTGATTGCGATACATCGCATATCGCAAATAAAAAATATTTATTTTTTGCGTATATTTTAAAAATGCCGAACTCTGATGCGATTTTGGTTATACAATGGGATTTTAAGTTTTATGCAAAGTTTTTCATTCTCCTTATGACTCCCGTGATTCACCCTCACCTCACTCACCCTCCACCTCACCTCTCCTACCTCATGCTTACCTCACCTCACTCTCCCTCACCTAACTCTTCTCTCCACCTTATAACTCCAACTCATTCTCCTTCTCCCTTATTAGTACTCCTCTCCTCTCCTCCTCTCTCTCTCATGTAATGTGCATATGTTTTTTGAATTGTTTTAATTTATATTATATAATATTATAATTAATATTATATTTTTATTATAATTTTAATATAATTCAAATTATAATATTAATATAATATTTTAATATTTTAATTAATCAATAAATCATTTTAAAATTAATTTTATTTTATTTTCAATTAGTTTTTATTAATTAAAATTAATAATGTAATTATAATTAATTAATTGATAATTATAACTTCATTTAGTATTAGATTGTAACTCACTTAGATTAATAATATAATTACAATTAATAAGCATTAATTAATTAAAAACTATAATCTAATTTATGATTAAAATTTAATTAAAAAATTCTGATTTTTAAACCAAGCAACAAAAATTCCAGAATTATGTCAATTTTAATATACAAACTTTGGAAGCTCATAAATGAAGTTTTACTTGGCCAAATGAGGCTCAAGATGGCTCATTAGATAGATAAAATCATGGAGAAAATTTCTGAAGTTGTTTCATTTCTAGATTTGATCATTTATTGTGTTTAAAATTCAGCAGAAGATCATGCTCCAAATTTTTAACAAAATAAATTTTATGAGTTTTATTTTCTGCATTTTAATTTTCCCACAACTTCTTCTAAATGCATATCCATTCGTCAATGACATCCTTGTCCAATTATATCAACACATAAATCAAAAGAAACCTTATATTTCATTTTTCAATTATTTATTTAATTAAGTTTTGATTGGATTTATTTTAATTTCTTTTTGCATTTTGATTTTATTTTTACATTTTAATTTTGTTTTGATTTGTTTTTGCAGGAAAACAGTTGAAGAGATGAGAAGAATGAGCTCTCAATAAATGAGAAGGCTCCAACAATTGAGGAATATAATTTAAACCAATGAAAATTGATGGAGCAAAACCACTCTTCAACAAACATTCATATGAAAAATTCTTTTGTAAATATTATAAATAACAGATTGCAAAATGTAATACAGGCTTCTCTTCTCTGCAATTCTAGAATTCTAAAAGCACTTTTGTAATGGGAATTTAGAGTTGTAGGGTGAGAGGAGAGGAATCTCAGATCTGGAGATTATTGAGGTTTTTCTTTTAAATTCTAAGTTATGTATAATGAACAGAGTCTTGCACTACTGTAGCTCTGATTTTGGAAGCAGCAGTTCAGGCATTTTAAAATACTGTTAGAGACCAGAGTTGGAGAAATGGACTTGATAAATCAGTATTTATAATACTATTATTTTAAATGTTGGTTTCATTTCATAACAGGAATGTTCCAATTTACTCGCATACTTCTGTACTTCTATCGGTATGAGTAATTTGTCTTAATTTATGTTATTATTTATCTCTACTCTTATGGATTGAATTCTGATTTTTGAATAACTATTTACTCAGAAATCTGTTTTATAAAACTGATTTATTGAATAGTGATATGTTTTGAACTCTTTTTGCATGTTGTTGTTTAATTATTCAATTTACTGATTAAATGATCAATAAAAATTTTAGAACTGCTTCCTGAGTGTTGTTGATTAATTATTTCAATTAAGAGGTCTCTAGGTAGGATGTGTTTGGTATTCACAATGTCAGTTAATTGAACTATTTCGTTAGCTTGATAGTCATTTAAAAAAACATATTTAAATCTTAATTATTTAAAATATCTTGCTCTCAGTCAGGATAGATCTATATCTGCCTAATTGAAATAGGATTAAAATAGTTTCTTTTGCTTGCATCTTAGAATAATGTTGCATATAGATTAAATTCTACATCCTTAAAAAGTCATGTTCCCAAAGAGGCAAAACACTAGTTGTGGCCGGGCTAAGCCCAAATCATCTTAAGGATCACTTTCTTGCCCGATCAGCAAGAGAAATGATCTGATGTCTCTTTCCCATTGGTAGAAAAAAGACATATTTTAAGCCAATGGAGATTGAGAGAAGGTAACTAGACCTAGTTAAACCATTTGAAGCCACCATTCCAAACAGAAAAGGAACTGCTTTAAGGTCTGGACCGGGTGGTCATCCCCCATGTTGTTGTAGCGAATTTCGAGGCCTCAACAGGTTAATGATACCTCCCATGTCAATATCCCAATGCAATGCTAACAGTGCAGGGTAAGGGTCTGCATCATCGACAACCTATATTACTTCGAACTCTACATATACTTTAACTTCCGCAATGTCTACCACAAACTTAGGCAAACTTCCCAATGGAATGATATTTTCTTGGTTAGCCATCTGTAGTTGAATGGTGGACCACTCCAATTTGGGCTCTCCCATCCTTTGCTAGGTTTGTTTGGGTAGTACATTGGCATCAGATCCCAGATCCAAGATGAGCTGATCCATCTCATATTTTCCAATATGTGTATTCATACGAATCTCCCGACTAGTCCTCTTATTGTTATTATAAATTTTGTTTACATCCTTAGTCTCCATTCGAGGGGCTTATTTTTCTACATAGCTATCTACCAATTCTTGGAGATTTTATATCGCCTTCTGGTTGAGAAGTAAATTCATACAGGCTTGAAGGAATGGCTTAACTACTTCATCGGCTTTTGGATCCATGGCCGCTTTTGATGTCGATGCTTCTATCATAGAAAAATCCCTTCTAGCCTCGATAAAAATTTCCTTCTCTTTGTTTAGGTCTAGGCCTTCCTTTTTGTCAGTTTCCTTTCTAATCCATGACCCTACAGTAGCTTGTTCCGCAGGTCCTCCAGTGGCCATACAATTGAGCATTATTGCATTTACACTAGGGCCATCATTCCATGGCTCAGGGTTGACCATTTGCACATTATGCGTAGGTGTCTATTGTTTCTCCTGCATCTTAGCTATCAAAATTGGACATTCCTCAATTATGTGATCAAATTGCCTACAATACCTGTAGGAATTCTACATAGGGTTAGGGAAATGATGTGCATAATGTCCTAGATCTCCATAGTTGTAGAAAATTAGTTTCCCTCTTCCTTGACCTACGCCTCCTCCTCTCCCCCCTCCCCTTCCTCTTGTTGGGGATCCTCCATGTCCAAAGGGAGATGCTGGTGAAGAGGTCTCAGCCTGCACTCTGTACATGTTTGCATTTTCTATCGTCAGATCATACGTCTGGCATTTGTGCTCATCATGACCAACCGAGGAGTAGAATCTGCAATATTGTTTCTTCAACTCTGGCACATAAGCTCCCAGCCTTGGGAAATGTTCAGTATCATGTTGTCCAGCCAGCCGGCAATCAACTCACCATAGGATGGGGTTGCTAGGCCCCCCATCCTCCCCAGGGAACACTAGATTTGGTCCTCTGGCCCATTGGTAATCTATAAACATAGGGCACGATTCTTTGGTGTGGCTTGCTCCTTTGCAATGAATGCACCAAACATCTATGCCAACCTCTTTACCCTTGTCTCTTCATAGGTTCTGTATCTCCAAATGCATGGCTTCGAACTAACTTTGAATTTGCAGCGTTCCAAGGGGAATCTCCTCTCTAGGCACATCTTCTAACTTCATAGCAATCTCTAGGGCTTCATCCTGAGTAAAAATCTTCTGTTGTCCCAGAGATCCACACAGATGGGGTAACAACATGGAAATGAACCATTCCCTATGTTGTTCATCATCGTAAACAAATCATCCATCATTGATAGTTTGCTTCAGTCATTGATCAACTTTCCAGACTGATTCTTTTGATCCCTGCTTGAAGTATTTTAGATCCACCACTACCTGCACGTAGAAATTTCGCTTTTTTAACTGCTGCTTTATTTCCTTCTTGATATCATCGATAGTAGGAGGAGGATAATTTTGAGCGGTATTTTGATCAGTTTTTTCTTCAGATATCCCATAAACTAGTCTAGCACACGACCCTCAAAAGCCATGGCCAGCTGTTCTATTTTTACAGCATTGGTATTAACGTTCTGCACATTCCATACTGCATCATAAAAAAACCAAAACCGATCAATCTGGCACCCTTAAAGGTGGGTAGCTTCATGTGCACAGCCATATTGTCTGCTGGTGGGGGTGGCGGTGGGGTAGGATATGTCTGAGTCCTACGTGAATTAGAGTACAACGTAGCAGGAGGGCTACCTGTAGTGTGCATAGCATCAGTTCTTCTAGATTTGGAAGATCTCTCTGAGGATTGTATGTAACTCTTTCCTCCTTCTAATTGATTCGGTAATACTTCCTCCTACATGTGGTGCTTTCAATATGTTCCTAGTTCATTCACTCAGTGTGGCTGCACATAACACCTTTTTCACTCAATAGCATTTTTATTCATCAGTAATTTTTGCCTTCATAGATGACTAAATGATTTCCCTAGATTTCTAGAAACAAAGTTCATGAACATTGTGAGTTCTAGAAATCTCACTATCTTCATCATCCTTAAAGATAATTTTTCACTATTTCTTCATTCCATCATGTCAAGTTCTTCTTACCAGTCCCAGAAAACCCATTAGGGGCTCATGCCACTCATTTTTATCTATATCTTATCACCTTTGACCCAAATCCTCTGTTTTTTTTTTCCTAAACCCCCCACTGCTACCTAAGGCCACCAATCAAATAACTCTTTTGTGTCTCCCAAAAGCACCCCAAGCATTGATAGTCTCAAAACTGTCTCTATAGGATCTTTAGATAAATCAAGTACATTGGATTTTTGATCTTCAATACATCAGTTTATCATAAACTCTATCTTACACTTGGTGACCCCAAATTCTAAGTTTCAGTCCAAAATCCAAGTCCAAGGAACCTTCCACCAGGTCACCTAGGCTTTTGCAAAGTCATAGGGTGGATTTGGTATCCTAAAAACTCGGTTTTTCCTGTATGAAGAAACTACATTCAAAAAAGAAAGGGACAAGTGATTTTGTCTAAAAATCATCAAAGGGTCATTCAAAGAAAGGCCTTCTTAGCCTAAAGCATAAATATTGCAGGGGGACAGTTGCCCCTTGCTCATATTTCTGCAAAAGAATCAAATTTCCATCAACCTAGCAAAAGGTAAGGTAATAGGGTCAAATCATCACAAGAAGACCATCCACAGAAAAAGGAGGCAGCAAGGCATTTGTGACTGCTTTGGCAAAATAAGAAATCAGTACTAGGGCTACAAGGACAAACGTCACCTCCACTTCATCAGTGCACAATTGAAGGTCTTTAGAAATAATAAATGATGTTTGAAAGGTTTTAGAGAACTTAGAAGACAACACTATTTACTTTTTTCTAACAGCCCTAAAGCCTAGGAGTTTGGGAAGATTGACAAAACTGGGAAAGAAATGATGATAAAGCCTCCTTCATAATAGCAAATGGAATTCAAAATGTTTCAATCTGCCCTCTAAGAGTTTGAAAAAGAAGCACTATTTTAACCTTACCAAAGGAAGAAAATGGAAAAGAATATCAACACAAAGGCCAGAAATTTCAAAAGTACAGCGAAAATCCTATCAAAAAGGATCAAAAGGAAAGCAAGCATGAGGTAAAATTTCCCTAGGAGGTGATTATGATAAGCATAGGTTCACTGTTAGAGAAAAGAGGTGTCAAACTCCAAAAGGGACAGTGATCAAGCGTAAAAGTTGTCTAGGCACCTGCAAAAACAAAAGTGGCCAAGGAGAAGACACAAAATGGTTTAAACTGCTAACCTTCCCCACCAAAGATATATCACTAAAAAACTAATCGAAAGAACAAACATGTAATTGGTCTAAGAAAATTAAAACCTCCAACAAGGGTTTCCTTATCAAAATTATATTCTGCAAAAGATAGCTAAACATGAATGACACTTCTGTAGGACTATCAAAATGGTTACCTATAGGAAAATTGATAAGGTCAAACAGGCCTAAATGTTTTTCACAAATGGTGGCACACATGAAGACTAAAGGGGTTGTTGATGCTTGTTGCTAGGGTTTTCACACTAGGAGGTTTTCTCACTACTTCACATAGAAAACATGACAGAATGTAAGTCAAAGGAAAACATGTCAAAATGATCACAAGTTTGTTGTTTACGAGTGTTAAAAATCATGAAAAGAGTTCAAGTTTCCAAATATGGATAAGAGGCACTGTTTAAGCTTCTTCAAGAGTTTGTTAGTCTGAAGGGAGCATCAAGGTGATGCAGCAAAGAAAAAACCATTTTCCTCAAGGTCCTGCCACCTACAGGGCAAGAAAGAACAAAAATACACTAAAAAGTGAAAAGAGAAATAAACATTAGAAAATGGATTTTGCTTATGAAATTAATTTTTAAAAAGGAGTATAAATCTCTCCTTTCGCTCTCTCCCACCTCATATTTGTCTTTTCAAAAGGAGAAGCAGAGCCATTGAAAGAAATTTTTAAAGTTTTTTTTGCAAAACTGTAAAATCTTTTAGGTGCTACGCACCGGATCGTCGGTACTTCTCACAGAGGAGGCAACAGTAGTGTTAAAATACATTGCAATGTGCACCAAAGGGTAGGCGCTACAAATGGTGAAAGTGCTGCACACATACCCAATCTGGCACCCAACTACCCACTATTCAAATGACGCTATGCACCGAGGAGGCCCGACAGGCCCTTCACCGCCCGACTCACCCGCAAACCGACCCAACGCTACGCACAGGAAGGCCTAACAGGAACGGCTTGTCAGGTGGCTCTATGCACAGAGAAGATTTTGGTCAAATTTCCAAAAAAGTTAACAAAATCACCTTTTTCTCCTTTGATTTATCTCCAAGCTCCTGCACAAAATTTGAAAAGGTTAGTGGCCTTTCTTCCTTTCCCTCCAAGTGATATTTTTCATAATCAAGAAAAGTATTAAAAACCTAATTTTCCCAAACCCTAATCTTCATGAAAATCAAATATTTGATCTTCCTGAGTTTACAGATTGGAGATTTCTGTTTCGCAGAAAAGACACTCAATACTAGCAAGCCTCCTCCTAAAGCTCTGAAAACCTTCCTAGAACTACTTCATTTTTCCCTCCATTTACTAAAAATTTGTCGTCACCATCCCTCATTCTGTCCTCCCTAGACCTAAATTTCCCATCAAGAAAAAAATCATTTTGTTCTATATCATCCACCATGTCTAGAGAAGAAATCAGTAACAATAGTGATGAAGGCCAAATGCCTATCAAGCCAAAACACAAGGGAGGAATGGCTAAAGGGTTTGAGCCTTCAGATACCATTCAAATCACCTCTTCTCCCATGATCCTTGCATGTTTTCAAGATGTTGGATACTATCAGTTTTGTGAGAAGGTTAAACAAGTCCAAAACCACTCAGAGTTGACTAGGTTGTTCATTCTCAGCCTACAAAACCACTAGGTCAACCTAGTAGGAGTAAAATTTCAATTATCATCCAAATCTATTCCTAAAGTCACGTGAATGCCAGATATTGGTGAGAGATGGTTCAAGCAGAAGAAATTGAACTTAAGCTACTCTGAGCATTTCCTCAAACCTAGTTATCAACAGAGCTGCAAGGCTATTTTCTCCTTCTCCCACCTGCCAAAGAGGTATGCCCTACCGATGAGACATATCATCAAGTACTTCACTTGTGAGGGGAGGTACTCTAGGATTTATTCATATCAACATGAGCTCTTCGTGCACTTTAACGAGTTGAATTTCAAACCTACCCTTTTCATCTCTGGGGCATTAACGATGGCCCGATCAGTTGTGAAGTTATGCTCACCAAATCCACCGGAGTCTTTTCACCCACTCTCCAGTTAAAATGATTGTTTCACATCGAATTGAGTGAAAATTCCTTGGGAATTTTTCATCTCAAATGATATATTTGCAAATCCCCAAGCCTTCATTCAACATATTTTTCCTTCCACTTCACACCCTCTTACGTCTACTCCTCCATCACCTCCACCTATGCCTTCTCCACAAGGAAACCTACCTCTTTCCTTTTCTCATGATGCATCTAATGAAGATGATGGCAGTGGCAATGAAGAAACAACAGATGACAGTGGAAAGGAAGAAAACAGGGAGGAAGGATCCATTCCCCCTTTCTATATCAGCTTAAACATACATGAAAAAATATTACATAATGCCATGCTGGATTCCAATGCCTCTCACAATCTCATGTCCAAAGTTGTGATGGAGAGGTTAGGCCTATAAATAACTAAACCTTACAAAGACCTGTACTCCTTTGATTCGAGTAGGGTGAAATGTTTGGGCCTGATCAAGGACCTTTGTGTCAACCTGGCACAAGTGCCTGCTAAGAATCTAGTCATGGACATAGTAGTGGCATATATTCCTCCCAAGTATGGCATGCTTTTATCTAGATCTTGGGGAGCCAAGCTTCAGGGGAACCTTCAACTAGATATGTCCTATGCTACCATCCCTGTTTTCAATCAGACAAGGAGATTATACTGAAAGTCACATATGAAGTATATGGTTAGCAGTCAGGATAGGCCAAACAATACTCCTCTTTATTCCATTCAATCTGATCTTGATTCTTTCATATTATATGATGAGGAAGACATTGATGAGAAGGTATATGAAATTGAAACACATCAAGTCACACTACAACAGTCAAACTAGTCTCTACATGAAGAACTCAGCATTCATAACTATGGCAGCCTTGAACAAACACATGATGACAAAACCAAACTTGACTTTCTATAGACTAAAAATGCAACCTCAAAACCAATGGTCAGTTTGAAATATGGATGAGGTTGCTCAAAGGGAGGAAAAATCTCAGAAACACAACCCTTCCGTTTTTCCTATCCCAAAATGCTAGAGTGCCCTCATAGAAAAAAAATCTTGGGAGATTTGAATCAAAGGAGTCTTATGTTTTTACCTTATCTAGACACCTCATTATCAGAGAATCTTGTCCCTCCAGAAAAGTTGTTGACTCTTACTAATGTTGCCATCAATCCTAAAGGGATGTCTGTTGAAACTGATGTAGAGGGATACAATATAGGCAGCCTAAGAAGACCCAAGGTGATTAAGCTATCCAAAGCCTTGTCATTACATACAAAACTGAAATACATAAGGTTATGAAAAATGTTTCAAGATGCTCTTTTGTATAGGAGTAAAAGCTCAAAGCCTGATAACATAGAAATTGTTCAAAAGGGCCCCTTTTCCAAAAACAACTATGAAACCCTTGGGAAATTGATATCACTAACAAATAAAGCCAAAGGATACAGACTATGTATGGACATTAGACACTTAGGCAAAGCCTCCATGGAGTTCAAATACCCTTTTCCCAAGATAAATCATCCTATTCCAAGAATAGAAATTTCTAATAAGGTGACATTGATTGGTAGTGTTTTAGGTTTTCATGATATGATACCATTTGAAATCAATCAACACAAAGAAATTTTCAAAGTTCCTTGGAATGACTACATGCTTGACCAAATTTTTCCTGGAACAAGGAATGTTGAAGACACCTTCCAAGAGGCCATGGCACTTATTACCAACTTTCTCACTATGATATACATTGATGACATTGTCATTTGTTTAGGAGCTGATGAAGAATGCCTTCTTCACCTAGATAGTTTCTTTCACAGAGACAAGGTTTGGAAACTAAACTCAAAGAAGAAATATAAAGGAAAACTTGGCCTGTCTGAAATTTTTTGGCAGGAAGCTTGCACCATGCCCTCAAAAATAGATAGTCATGTTCCTTATCTGTAAGAGTTGAATGAAAAAGGGTTGGTGGATGACCCTGTGGATGATAGGGTAATCAAATATCATGGCCATTTAGAGTCTTAGTTGGAATTTCGCATTCATTGTACATACCACTGTTTGATGAAAATATATAAAGAGAAATCACAAAAAAAATACAAAACAAAAAAATGGAAAAGAGGGCAGATTTGAAAAGAGGTAAAGCCCCATACCCAAAAATAGAACTACTTAAAGTGTGTAAGTCTAAATCTCACTACTGGTGCATAAAGAAGTCTTGTTTCAGTCATCTAGCCTAATCATGGCTGAAACATGTTTTAAATTTATCGTTGATAAGTTAGTGAAAGATATTTGGTCAAATTATTCAAGCTTGACTTGTCAAGAGATAGGTTAGGGAAGAAAGATATTGGTTCCACATGCTCAAAACAGAACCAAGGAGAAAAATAGGGATGAATAGAAAATAATGTATCCTAGCCCTTATTTTTTTAGTATTATCTTGTAAAAAAATAAAATTTGTGTCCAACTTGATTTTATGCCACAAACCCATGGTAAGTCAGATTGTCTAATCCTTATTTAACCATGTTTTCAATTTCATGTTTATAGCTTAGTGAATAAATCCTGTCAAACAGTTTAACCTTGACAGTTGAATAGTATCGATAGAGAATCATAGGAGTTCATTAGCATAAACTAAGCTCTAGGAAGAAATAAGGTAGAAGTAGATAGTTTGTTTTGATTTCAAAGAAAAAATGTCAAGGGTTGCTAGTCCAAATGCACCTAAATTAGAAAAAATGTTAGGCAAGTAGGTTGGGTAGGTAGAGATGAAGTTAAACTAATCATGTCTTTCAGATTGCTGAAATCATAGCTTCAAGCAAACATCAACAAATGAAAAGATGTAAAAATCTGCCAAATGGATGAGGCACTGGTCTCCATAAAGCCAGAATTCAGAACTTCTGGACACCTCCTGAAAAGGAGCTACCCTCCCCAAGTGGAGCCACTGTTAGTCATCAGTAATTTTTTCCTTCATAGATGACCAAATGATTTCCCTATATTTCTAGAAACAAAGTTCATGAACATTGTGAGTTCTAGAAATCTCACTGCCTGTTGGGAAAAATACTGAGAAGGGGGGGGGGGGGGGGGGTGAAACAGTATTTACTGTATATTCAAAACTTTTCCTTTTTCTTGCTTCTAAAACCCATACGCTACTTTCCTGAAATAGACTCGCGTATATACGCGGATACCCTTTATGAAACTCGCGTATACACAGATATCTAATTATGTTATTAGATCTTCACTTAAATCATTCCATCATTCATTCATCAAATTTTTAATAAACAGGAAACATGAACAGTAAGAGCACAGTAAACCATCACACAAAGCATCACACATGAACACCAGAATTTTTAGGTGGAAACCCAAGTCGGGATAAAACCACCGCTGCCGTTGCTCAGCCTTCAATCTTTTATTATAGAGAAAACATATTACAACTTATGTGCTGGTGCAGACTCCTACCAGCATGCAGGAACCCACCTGCGCTTGTTTACCAGCCTCTCCTGGAAGGGAGCTCCAACCCCCTGACTTGTTTACCAGCCTCTCCTGGAAGGGAGCTACGACCCCTGATCTCATTTACCAGCCTCACCTGGAAGGGAGCTACAACCCCCTGACTGAAGGCTACAACCCTCAGCACCTCTATGGACCACGTTTCATCAATTTTTACACTGGACCCTTTCCATACTTTTAAGCTCAAACATACATCACCAATAGATACTTATCAATTCAGACAATGCAGATCAGATAGCAGAAACATAGTAGAACAGATCAGACATTTCATACCCCTTCCATCAGCAAACCCTAGTTTGCATACGCACTTTCCATTCACTGATGTCGCGTATATACGTGCTTCCGTTCACATAAACCAGCGTATACTTCAGTATAAATTACAAAGTCAATTTTATTACGCATACGCGCTTTCTCTTCAGAGAAGCCGCGTATATACGCGCTTCCTCTGCGGTGAACTAGCGTATAGATCTTCAACTATTATAGAGCAGCATACTTCTTCAGATCAGATATTCAGTTAAGATTTACCTTTTTTGTCTCTGACATATGTTTGCCTCATCTCAGATCTAAGCCTTCCATGAACAGATCTAGCAAATACAAGTACAATACAGATCTAGATCCCCTTCTTCATCACTCCTTCATCGGTGCATCATACATTCAGATCTTTCATTCAATTGTAACCCTTTCCATTCAGATATACTCCAGAGAGAAGTATTCATTCAAGCTCAGACATCTTGCGCCCTTTGTCCCTGCTTTGCACAATGAAATTATTTTCCTTATATAGGTTTACCTAATTTCAATACCATGAGCTAAAACTACATTACTTCCGATGGTATTCCTGGATGGGGCCATTTAGACGAATCATTACCCAATACAATCGGTCAATACCATGGTGTTTACCCTTGGTTTTTCATTTTAAGAGCGCTTTTTCCGATACGCGACTTGGCACGTTGATTCCCACGTGCATACGCGACTTCCCCTAGGAAAATCCGCGTATGACTAGAGACATACTCTTTTCATAAAGATTTAGCACATGCTGAAATCATTTCTTCATTTCCTTCTGTACACACTGTAGATACATCAGATTTACTTCATCAAGAACATATTCTATCAAGAACAACTTCATCAAGTAAGTTGCCATCATCTTCATTCAGTGGGTTTCCATCAAGGACAACACTCTGCATCATATTGCCAACAATCTCCCCCTTTGGACTTGATGGCAACCACGATGGTGTTTGGTTACCACAACAGATAGGTACATTAAGAATATAATGACACCATTCAAACACCATGCCATTCAAACACCATGTCACTCTCCCCCTTTGACATCAAGGGCAAAGGGCTAATCAAAAACCAACAGACTCTCCCCCTTTTCTCCTCATGTGGAAGAAGCATTCTGCAGATCTGATATATACAGAAGTAACCAAGCTCCCCCTGAGTTCATGCTGAATCTTCAAACATATTTTCCAATGAAGTACATGACTCTATGAACTTCCTATTACCAAGGACTCATACTTACATCAAATATCCAACCAAGTGGATTTAGATATGAGACTCAAGTACCCAACCAAGTGGGTTTACAAAAATAGACTCAACTACCCAACCAAGTGGGTTTACAACTTTGACAAGTCCTTACATGACTGAATATTACAAATTTACATCATGGGTCTCAACATGGCCTTTTTATCAAAATACAAATATGAATTTTCATAACCAACACCCGAAAGTCCTCAAGAAAGAGAACATATTTCAGAACCATCATAATGCCAACAATGCATTATACTCAGCAAAGCTAATTCTCCCCCTGAAAATGTGCAACCAAGCATCCTTTTCATATGACTAAGGCTCCCCCTTAGTTTGTGCATCCTGAACACTGTCACCAACAAATCATCAAGGCATCTGTATCAAAACATTAGAGAAAGAATTATGAGCACTAGAACTCCACTAGAGATACCAAACAGTATCAGAGATACCAAGTAGCACTGCAGCTGTGCTGAAGAGAGATGACTCCAAACAGAAAATTTTCAGCAATTAGACATACGCGGTTTTCTGTGCATGAACTCACGTATATACGTGACTATGTTTCATGAAACCTGCGTATCCAATACCATCTTCTAAATTTATGCAGATTTGTTCTTTTAACCGCAAGAGAACACCTCAGCCTTCTCGTCTTTGCAGAGCACTTTAATCGCTTCGCAGGTTTGCAAAGATACGCAATTTGTTTTTTGGAGGGAACATACTCCAACTTCACCTTTTTCTCAAGCACTTGTTCACGTAAGAAGTGATACTTGATGGGAATGTGCTTGGTCTTCGAATGCATAACATGATTCTTTGATATACTGATGGCACTTGTATTGTCACACTTAATGTGGACAAGAGGTGTACATTTGATTTGAAAATCTTGTAAGGTTTGCATCATCCAAAGGAGTTGAGTGCAACATGATGCGGCAGCCACATATTCTGCTTCTGTAGATAAGAAGAATTTTTTTCACATGGAACCAAGATACCAATCCGGTCCCACAGAATGCACCACCACTAGTGCTTCTCCGATCATCAACACTTCCAGCCCAATCTGCATCAGTGTAAGCCTGAAGAGTAAGATCAGCATTCTTCGGATACCATAGACCAAAATCTTGAGTTCCTTGTAGATATTTGAAAATTCTTTTGACAGCCTGAAGATGAGACTCTTTGGATTAGCTTGGAATCTTCCTACAATCCCAACTGCATGCATAATGTCTGGTCTAGTCCCAGTGAGATAAAGCAGACTTCCTATCATCGATCTGTATTCTGGTTGATTCACTGTGGGAGAATCATCATGAGAATCGAGATTGCATCCGGTTATGAGATTACATCCGGTTACCATTGGCGTACTTACAATTTTTCACTCTTCCATACCATACTTCTTCATAATTTGCTTAAGATATTTTGTTTGTGATAAGAATATGCCATCTGTTGCTTGTTGCACTTGCAAGCCAAGAAAGAATGTTAGTTCCCCAAGTAAAGACATTTCAAATTCTTGCTGCATATCAGAAGCAAATTTCTGACTCATAGACTCTTCATTACTTCCAAAAATGATATCATCAACACATACAACCACAATCAATAGTTTTTCCTTTTCAGTTTTTGTGTATGTTGCGTATGTTGCGGCACGTTACACTTTCGAAAACTCTTTGCTGATGAAGATATTGCCGAAGATTTAGTGAATACTAAGCTCTGGAGCTTGTTTTCTTGAGACCACATAGAGCCTTTTTAAGTCTACAAACAAGATTTTCATCATTTCCCAAAATGAAACCTTCTGGTTGTTCTATATACTTCTTCTTCTAGATCACCATTAAGAAAAGCAGATTTAACATCCATTTGATAAACTTTGATTTGTTGATAACTTGAAAAGGCAAGAAACATTCTTATGGCTTCAAGTCTAGCTACAGGAGCAAAAGTTTCTTCAAAGTCTATACCTTCTTGTTGAGTATACCCTTTGCATACCAATCTAGCTTTGTTTCTTACAACATCCCCATTCTCATTTAACTTGTTCTTGAAAATCCATTTAGTTCCAATGACATTTTTATCATGTGGTCTTGGTACCAATTCCCAAGTGTCATTCTTTTCAATTTGATCAAGCTCTTCATTCATGGCTTGCCTCCAACATTCATCTTTTCTATCTTGATTGACATTGTGTGGTTCAATTGTGGATAGAAGTGCCAGATGATTAGAAGATCCCACAAGAGTTCTCCTTGTTCGTACACCTGATTCCTTGTCACCCAAAATTTGAGATTCAGGATGATTCTTTTGCACATATCTGGATGGAGCTTTTTCAGATAGATCATCTTCAGGTTCTTCATTGGATCCATTGTCTATATCATTTGATGTAGAAGGACATAGGTCACCATCATCTTCTTTTGTTTTTTTGTTTTTCTTCTTTAGGAGCTGCAGGAGACTCATCAATAACAACATCAATACATTCAACAATCTTTCGAAGCCTTTTATTGTAACATTTGTATGCTTTGCTTGAAGATGAGTAACCAAGAAATATCCCTTCATCTGATCTAGGTTCAAACTTGCCAAGCTTTTCATCATTATTTTTGATAAAGCATTTACTTACAAAAACTCTAAAATGCTTTACAGATGGAGAATTACCATACCAGAGTTCATATGGAGTTTTGTCACTATTTACCCGAACATGAGTCTTGTTGAGAATGTTAGCTGTTGTATGTGCTGCTTCTCCCCAGAACATGTCAGGAGTTCCAGAATAATCGAGCATAGCTCTAGCCATTTGTTGAATTGTTCTATTCATTCTTTCTGCTACGCCATTTTGTTGTGGAGTACCTGCTACAGAGAATTGTCTTTTTATGCCATGTTGTTCACAAAATTCAAGAAATTCATTTGATGTATATTCTCCTCCTCGATCAGATCTAAGACACTTGATTTTTATATCTAATTCATTTTCAACCAGTGCTTTGAAGATCTGAAATTTCTCAAATGCTTCATCTTTGTGTTTAAGCAACCCAATCCAACACATTCTAGAGAAATCATCAATAAATAAGATATAGTATTCTTCTCCACGTGGTGAATTTTTCCTCATAGGTCCACATATGTCAGTATGAATGAGTTCAAGAGGCTCACTTGATGATCCTTCTTTGGCATTAAATCGTACTCTGGTCTGCTTACCGAATTGACAAGATTTGCATATGATATTTTCTGGTAGATTAATATTGGGAAGACCGCGAACAGCTTGAAGTCTGCTTGCTTTATTGATTTGAGAGAAGCTCAGATGCCCCAGCCTTCTATGCCATAGCCAATTTTCTGAATACTTGCTTAAGTAACATTGATCTATGCCGTTCAGTACATACAGGTTGCTAGGATTTCTTTTTCCTTTTATAATGATTTTACCTGTATCAAGATCACGAACCACACATTCCTTTGAACTAAAGACCACTTCTGTTCCTTGATCACACATTTGACTTACACTTAACAATTTATGCCTTAATCCATCCACATACATGACATCATTAGCCTTCACCTTTTCTTTTATAAATATTGACCCTTTTCCTTTAATTACAGCAGGAGTATCATTTCCAAATGTAACTTTCTTTTCCTTTTCTAGAGCATTATATGTAAGAAGTTTGCTTTTGTCACCTGTCATGTGTCTTGAGCACCAACTATCAATGTACCATTGATTTTCTTCACCTTCTGCAAATAATGCTATCCCACAATTTTCAACCTGTATTTCTTTCTTTTTCCATACTTTAGAGCTTGAGGGAACAAGTTCTTTTGGCTGGACCTTGCTCCTGCATTCAGATTCTTCATGACCAAAGTTATTGCAATAAGTACATTCAACTTCATTTTGAAGAGGAGAAAAGTTGTTATAGGTGTTCTTCTTTGTTTCAATATTCATCTTTTTCTTTCTTTCTTCTCTTGTCATGATGGTTTTATATGCAACACATTGAACAGCTTTATGACCAAAATTGTGACATGAGAAACATTGTCCATTGAAGTAGAAATTTCGGCGATTATGAAATCTTCTATTTGAATTTACCTGTTGGTTGTTGCTTCTTTGAGGGATCTCCCTGTTAGTGATCCTTGATTTGAGATGATCATGCTTTACCTGTAAAGATCCTTTGTTCCCTTGCTGAGTGGCTGAGTGAAGAGAACCAATTGTGACTGCTTTCAGATAATTTGGTGCTGAAGTCTGGGAAGATTCCCCAGTATATCCAAGACCTGTTTTTACAAGAGGAGACCGTTGTGTCTTGATAATCTCATCTAAGGTTTTTGAACCTTTAGCAAATCTAAGATTGAGAGTCTTCACTTTCTCATTATCTTTCCTTAGACTTACTACTTCACACTCCAATTCCTCAATGCGTTTTTCCTTGGCTTCAAGCTGATTTTCAAGAGTCTCTATGATTATGTTATTTTCTTCTAGGCTTACTTTGAGTTGATTATTTTCTTCAAGAAAATCATTGTCCTCTAGAGCATCCACAAAAGTATCCTTTTCTTCTCTTTGTTCAAAATCCATGAGAAGTCTAAAGTCTTCTTCACATTCTTCCTCACTATTAGATGATCCATCACTGTCTTCATTAGTATAATAACTTTTTCTTGTGCTAGATCGATTCTTATTCCTTCTTGCTACTTCTTTTCCTTTAGCCGAAGTTTCTTTATAAGGACACTTTGCGGCATAATGACCAACTCTTCCACAATTGAAACATTTTAAAGGAAGCTTACCTTTGAACTTTCCAGTACCTAGTTGAAGTCTTCTCACAAAATTTTATTCTTCTTCTTCTTCAGATATATAGCTGGATTCTTTGACAACTTCCTTTTCTTTTCCTTTTGTTGATGCCTTAAAATCAGCTTCTTTGATTTGAGAAGGGCCTCCTTGCCTCATTTCAAAAGCAGTCAGAATACCATGTAATTGAACAATAGTAAGAGTTTGCATATCTTGTCTTTCTTCAATAGCTGAAACTTTAGAGTCAAATTTTGAAGTCAAGGATCTTAAGACTTTTTCAACCAGAGTAGTATCGGTTATGGTTTCACCCAAATTTCTCATCTGATTTACAATATCATCTAGACGAAGAAAGAAACTGGCAACATTTTCATCACTATGCATCTTCAAATTTTCATATTCGATTCTAAGAGTTTGAAGTTTTGCATTTTTTACCTTTGTATCTCCTTCATAGCTTAGAATGATTTTGTCCCATATCTCTTTTGCTGAATGTAGCTGCATCACTTTAGCAAATTTTGATTCATACATGCTTCCTAATAAGACATTCACTGCTTTGGCATTGATTTCATACTTCTTTCTTTCAGCAACATCAGTAGGAATACTTCCGGGTATTGATAACCTTCTTCCACGATTGCCCATACATCTGCACCAAGACTTTGCATATATGCTTTTGTTCGTACCTTCCAGAATATCAGATTGCTTCCATTGAATAGAGGTGGCTTTATAGACATTACTCCTTCTTGACTTCCCATTGCGACGGATCTCCTTCAAGCGATCAAGCTTCTGCAGAAGAACCTGCTCTGATACCAATTGTTGGGAAAAATAATGAGAGGGGGGGGGTGAATTAGTATTTACTGCATATTCAAACCTTTTACTTTTTCTTTTTTCTAAAACCCATACGCTACTTTCCTGAAACAGACTCGCGTATATACGCGGATACCCTTTATGAAACTCGCGTATACACAGATATCTAATTATGTTATTAGATCTTCACTTAAATCATTCCATCATTCATTCATCAGATGTTTAATAAACAGTAAGCATGAACAGTAAGAGAAAAGTAAACCATCACACAAAGCATCACACATGAACACCAGGATTTTTAGGTGGAAACCCAAGTCGGGAGAAAACCACCGCTGCAGTTGCTCAGCCTTCAATATTTTATTATAGAGAAAATATCTTACAACATATGTGCTGGCGCAAACTTGACCAGCACGCAGGCACCCACCTACGCTCGTTTACCAGCCTCTCCTGGAAGGGAGCTCCAACCCCCTGACTCGTTTACCAGCCTCTCCTGGAAGGGAGCTACGACCCCCCGATCTCGTTTACCAGCCTCACCCGGAAGGGAGCTACAACCCCCTGACTGAAGGCTACAACCCTCAGCACCACCTTGGACCACGTTTCATCAATTTTCACACTGGATCCAACAACTTCAAAAGAACACAACTTGCAGGCCACGTTTCATCATATTTTCAGACTGGACCCTTTCCATACTTTTAAGCTCAAACATACATCACCAACAGATACTTATCAATTCAGACAACACAGATCAGATAGCAGAAACATAGTAGAACAGATCAGACATTTCATACCCCTTGCATTAACAAACCCTAGTTTGCATACGCGCTTTCCATTCACTGATGTCGCGTATATACGCGCTTCCGTTCACATAAACCCGCATATACTTCAGTACAAATTACAAAGTCAATTTTATTGCGCATACGTGCTTTCTCTTCAGCGAAGCCACGTATATACGCGCTTCCTCTGCGGCGAACTAGCGTATAGATCTTCAACTATTATAGAGCAGCATACTTCTTCAGATCAGATATTCAGTTCAGATTTACCTTTTTGCCTCTGACAGATGTTCGCCTCATCTCAGATCTAAGCCTTCCATGAACAGATCTAGCAAATACAAGTACAATACAGATCTAGATCCCCTTCTTCATCACTCCTTCATCGGTGCATCATACATTCAGATCTTTCATTCAATTGTAACCCTTTCCATTCAGATATACTCCAGAAAAAAAGTATTCATTCAAGCTCAGACATCTTGCACCCACTCTCATGCTTTGCACAATGAAATTCTTCTCCTTATATAGGTTTACCCAATTTCAATACCATGAGCCAAAACCACATTACTTCTGATGGTATTCCTGGACGGGGTCATTTAGACGAATCATTACCCAATACAATGGGTCAATACCATGGTGGTTACCCCTGGTTTTGCACTTTAAGAGCGCTTTTGCCCATACGCGACTTGGAACGTTGATTCCCGCGTGCATACGCGACTTCCCCTAGGAAAATCCGCGTATGCCTAGAGACATACTCTTTTCATCAAGATTTAGCACATGTTGAATTCCTTTCTTCATTGCCTTCTGTACACACTGTAGATACATCAGATTTACTTCATCAAGAACATATTCTATCAAGCACAACTTCATCAAGTAAGTTGCCATCATCTTCATTCAGTGGGTTGCCATCAAGGACAACACTCTGCATCATATTGCCAACACTGCCTTCATCATCCTTAAAGATCATTTTTCACTATTTCATCATTCCATCATGTCAAGTTCTGCTTACCAGTCCCAAAAAACCCATTAGGGGATCATGCCACTTATTTTTGTCTGTATCTTGTCACTTTTGACCCAAATCCTCTATTTTTGTTTCTCCTAAACCCCCCACTGCTACCTAAGGCCACCAATCAAACAACTCTTTTGTGTCTCCCAAAAACACCCCAGGAATTGATAGTCTCAAAATTGTCTCTATAGCATCTTTAGATAAATCAAGTACATTGGATTTTGGATCTTCAATAAATCAGTTTATCATAAACTCTATCTTACACTTGATGACCCTAAATTCTAAGTTTTAGTCCAAAAGCCAAGTCGAAGGAACCTTCCACTAGGTCACCTAGGGTTTCACAAAGTCATATGTTGGATTTTCTATCCTAAAAAATTTGTTTTTTCAGATGAAGAAACTACATTAAAAAAATAAAGGGACAAGTGATTTTGTCCAAAATTCATCAAAGGTTCATTCAAAGAAAGGCCTTGTTGGCCTAAAGCACAAATATTGTAGGGGGACAACTGCCCCTTGCTCATATTTCTGCAAAAGAATCAAATGGGCATCAACCTAGAAAAAGGGTGAAATCATCACAAGAAGACCATCCACAACAAAAGGAGGCAGCAAAGCATATGTTTGAAGAGAATCAGGGTTTGTGACTGCTTTGAAAAAACAAGAAATCAATACTAGGGATACAAGGACAAAGGTCACCTCCACTTCATCAGTGCACAATTGAAGGTCTTTAGAAATAATAAATGATGTTTGAAAGGTTTTAGAGAACTTAGAAGACAACACTATTTACCTTTTTCTAATAGCCCTAAGCCTAGGAGTTTGGGAATATTGAAAAAATTGGTCAAAAAATGATGATAAAGCCTCCTTCATAATAGCAGATGGAATTCAAAAAGTTTCAAGCTACCCTCTAAGAGTTTGACAAAGAAGCACTGTTTTCACCTTACCAAAGGAAGAAAATGGCAAAGAATATCAGCACAAAGGCCAGAAATTTCAAAAGTACAACCAAAAGCCTCTCAAAAAGGATCAAAAGGAAAGCAAGCATGAGGTAAAATTTCCCTAGGAGGTGATTATGATAAGCATAGGTTCACTATTAGAGAAAAGAGGTGTCAAACTCCAAAAAGGACAGTGATCATTGAAGGTAAAATTTGTGTAGGCACCTGGAAAAACATAAATGGCCAAGGAGAAGACACAAAATGGTTTAAACTGCTAACCTTTCCCACCAAAGATATATCGCTGACAAACTGATCGAAGGAACAAACATGTAATTGGTCTAAGAGTAGTAAAACCTACGACAAGGGTTTCCTTATCAAAATTATATTCTGCAAAAGATAGCTAAACATGAATGACACTTCTACAGGACTATCAAAATGGTTACCTACAGGAAAATTGATAAGGTCAAACAAGCCTAAAGGTTTTTCACAAATGGTGGCACACATGAAGAATAAAGGGGTTGTTGATGCTTGCTGCTAGGGTTCTCACACTAGGAGGTTTTCACACTACTTCACATAGAAAACATGACAGAATGTCAGTCAAGAAAAACATGTCAAAATGATCACAAGTTTGTTGCTTACAAGTGTTAAAAATCATGAAAAGAGTTCATGTTTCCAAATATGGATAAGAGGCACCATTTAAGCTTCTTCAAGATTTTGTCAGTCTGAAGGGAGCATCAAGGTGATCCAACAAAGAAAAAACCATTTTTCCTCAAGGTCTTGCCACCTACAGGGAAAAAAAGAACAAAAAGACAGTGAAAAGTGAAAAGAGAAATAAACATTAGAAAATGAATTTTTCTTATGAAATTAATTTTCAAAAAGGAGTATAAATCTCTCCTTTCCCTCTCTCCCACCTCATATTTATCTTTTCAAAAGGAGAAGCAGAGCCGTTGAAAGCAATTTTTAAAGTTTTTTTTACAAAACTGTTAAAGGTTTCAGGCGCTACGCACCGATGGAGGCGCTACACACCGGGTCATCGGTGTTGTGCACAAAGGAGGCAGCAGTAGTGTTAAAATACACTGTGCTACGCACCGGTGAAAGCGATGTGCACAGGCCCAGTCTGGCACCTGACTACCCATTGTTCAAATGGTGCTATGCACCGAGGAGACCCGACAGGCCCTTTCATAGCCTGAATTGCCCTCAAACCGACCCGGCGCTATGCACAGGAAGGCCCGACAGGAACAGCCTGTCGGGTGGTGCTACACACAGAGAAGATTTTGGTCAAATTTCCAATTTTTTTCCAAAATGACCTTTTTCTCCTCTGATTTGTCTCCAAGCTCCTGCACAAACTTTGAAAAGGTTGGTGGTATTTCTTCCTTGCCCTCCCACTGATATTTTTCATAATCAAGAAAAATATTAAAAACATAATTTTTCCAAACCCTAATCTTCATGAAAATCAAATATTTGACCTCCTAGGGCAGGGTTTACAAATTGGATATTTTTCATTTGTGTAAAGACACTCAATACTAGCAAGCCTCCTCCTAAAGCTTTGAAAACTTTCCTATACCTAATTCATTTTTCCCTCCATTTGCTAAAATTTTTCCCTCACCATCCCTCATTCTGTCCTCCCCAGACCTAAAGTTCCCATCAAGCTAAAAACCATTTGTTCAAGAAAATAATCAGTCACCATGTCTGAGGGATAAATCAGTGCTAGTAGTGATGAAGGCCAAAGGCCTATCAAGACAAAACACAAGGGAGGTGTTTGGGTTTCAAAATGTCACTCATTACCATACATTTTTGACCTATGCTTCCATTATATCACCCATTATTCACCACCATGTCACTTCATTTTCCCTATTATTCACCATTAATGGGTCTAATTTATATTTTCCAAATATTATTTATTTTAAAGCATTTTTAAGAGAAATTCTTGATTAAATATTAGAAAATAATATATTTTACTTTATATATGGAAAGTGGGCTGTTTTTGTGACATGTGTAGGTGCCAAGGAAGCTTCCAAGACACCTTTATGTGGCCTTGAAGGATCAAATTCGAATTTGAGAAGATAAACCTCATGGAGAAGATTATGATCTCATGGAGAAGATCAAGGACAAAAGGGGTTATGTGTCTAGATGGTTGAGAGATGTATGGAACTAAAGAGAGATTAGTGGATGTTCATTATGAGTTTGTTACTCATCCCATTGTATAAATAGGAGTACAATCTCCTCCATTTGTAATCTTGAAGTTTTGTAATCTTAGAATTTTGGAGTATGTAATCTTAGAAGCTTAGAGTTGTAACCTATGAGTTGGTTTGTAATGGAGATTTTGAAATAAAGGATCATACTTCGATTTTGCTTCTAAATTTGAGTCTCCATTGAAGTGGTGTGCTTGTGGAGTTATGGAGGGCCCCCATGGCCTCACTTGCATGCTTGTTTGCTTATTTTAGGTATAACTTAATTTATGTTTTTGTTTGATTTCATCTTTTAAGTTTTGTTAAATGTTCTAATATTGGAAGGATACTATTTGAAAGTGTTTTTGTAAGAGAACCATAAGATCTCGGACAATTATTAGATTTAGGTTTGTTTCATTTCAGCTTTTAAGTTTTGTTAAACATTCTAATATTGGAGGAGATCCTAAAATTCAAGTGTTCTTGTAAGAGAACCTTAGGATCTTGACAATTGTTAGATCTAAGTTTGATTAATGTTGAAAGAGATATTGATGAATATGTTCTTGTACGGGAACTTTAAGATCTCGAACAAATTAGGAATATTTCTAGATCTATATATTTTAGATAAGCACTTCTAAGTTTACCTTCCCAGGTTGACATTAAATTAACTCTGATTGACATCATCAATTGGAACCAAACATTTTGGCGCCGTTGCCGGGGAAGTGCAACTAGAAGGATTTAGTAATTATTTTATGATTTGCTTTTATGGACTAATTTGTGGAACTTGGTGACAGCAGGCTCATAAAGGAGTTCAAAGTTTAGAACATTTTTATTTTCACACATAGTTAATTTAAATTCAGTTTTTTTTTTATTTTAAAACCCCCCATTTCTCACTAATCCATCTACGGATGAAGAATTTGACAATGTTGAACAGGTACTTGTTGGAGAGCAAGGACAATAACCTTGAGCCAAATCTAAGACAAGATTCTCACATACATGGAAAACATAATGTAAAATTTTTAAATCTTGATGTGAGCACGTTCGAACTTTTAATCCGTAGATGGCTTCACTGGAAGCATTCTTTTACTTAGAAAATAAAACATATTTCAAGTTAATGTAGAATAGTTTAAAAATAAAAATAAAAACGAGATCTCGTAGAATTTCATCGTAGAATTTCCTCATAGAATTTTCTTTTAGTCTTGTTTTTTTTTTTTTTTAATATCATCATGAATAAAAAGAGCTGCTTCATCTTTGCATTTCTATGTCTTGTTTCTGTATCGCGGGTGAGCTAGGAGCTTGATTATCGAAAAGCTTTGTCTTCCAAGAGTCTAAATGCTCCCGCGACATTGCAGAAAGAGTATAGACAATGCGAGGTTTGATTGCAGATCTTAATTGTGTTTATTATCCATCCACGCTAACCTACATAAAAAAAAGTAAATCAAGAAATTAGTATGCTCTCTTCCTACGCTTCGTGCGATCAGGAAGATCAAAAAATCTATTGATTTATTTCAAAATAAAAATACTCTTGCTAGAAAATTGATCTGCGACATGACAATAAAGAATTTTGTGAATGAGAGAAAAATCATCTTAAAATTTTTTTTAGATCAAATTTAGTTTTTTTAATTTTAGTTTAAAATAATAAAAATCAAAAAATCAAGAAAAAAATAAAAATTTCTACATAATAATAATATATATCATATATATTATTATTTAAAAAAAAAAAAATTCTTTTTGAAAACTAGCCATTTTTAAGATTCATTTTTTTTAAGATTAAAACAAAAAAAAAAAAACTCACTTAAATAATTTTTTTTTTCACAATAAAACAAAACATAAAAAAATAAATAAAAATAAAAAAAAACTAAGCCTTTTCAACTTTTGCACCCAGGATACCATCTTTGAAATTTTATACTTTCATCTCATGTGACTTTACTGCACAAACTTCCGGAAAGGAAGCGCTCGTCCTCCATGAACAGCTGAAAATTTGTGTTTTGAAGCATGAGATCTACTTCTTCTAAGTCGAAATCAAAAGCATAACCCAATTTAATCATGTCACATCTGGAAATTCCAATAGCAGAGCATGTGAAATTACCTCAGCAAAAGTATTTGTAAAAAACATCTTTGTTTGTTTGTTTTTTTTTTTTTGTCTTTTGTTTTGTTTTGCCAGGGAGCAATAAAAAAATGCTTATCTTAGGAGTCTCTGAATTTGACCCTCTAAATCTCCAAGACCCACTGGAATTCACCTTGGAAGTCTCCGAATTACTCTAAAGATTTCATCATTTACTCATTTTTATCTGAGGACACAATCATAAGAATATTGATAGAACAAGATGATGAGGGAAATGAAATTCTAACTACATTTTTGAGTAATAGCTTGTGGGATGCCAAGATGAGATGCACTCTCACCAAAAGCCATGCATATGATCTCGTAAAATCATTTAAGTATTTCTGGGCTTATGGAGGATATAATAGAATTCATGCCTTTGTTCAAAACATACTAACCCAAAGTGATTTTATGGGTTCAAGAGTTAGATGGTTCTCGAAATTCCATGAGTACTACTTACAAATTTGACCCAAGAAGATCATTAGGGGTCAATGCCTAGCAGAAATTTTGAATGAAGGAAATAATAAGGTCATCCAGATGGGCGAGGAGGAGCAATTTTTCATGACTACTGTAGAATTGGAAGAAGGTGAATGATAATCTGATATCATATATTACCTTAGGAATTTGTCTACCCCTACCGGTTTAGTAGAGCATAAAACAAGAGCGCTTAAATTGAAATCTGCTAAGTATCGCTTGACGCAAAATGGCTTGGGCTGGATAAGCTTGGATGCTGTCATTCTCTATTGCGTGAACAAATATGAAGTCGATAAGATTTTTAAGGAATTTCATGTTGAGATTTTGTGGTGGAAGAGCCCGCCGGCCAGTGACCTTGTGATGTGCGAAATCTATATGAGAAAGATCCAACACATTTTCTATCAATGTATCATAACCATAGAACAGATCTCTTTGCATTATGACTGTTGAGAAGCGCGGATTTTCGTGTCAATAATTCACATACCACATAAATATATTTTGTATGCCAAAAAAAGGGTCCAGACTTGATCTTTGGATCTGTCATAGAGGTACTTCATATTCATGAACTCGGTCTCAATCACCTTTCTGTGATTAGCGATGGCTCCATTTCACAACAGACTTGATACTCGGACTTAATACCTTCCATCACAGTGACATATAAAATTCACATATTTTACTGAGCCTCAGATTTAGTTGCAGAACTGATTTATGTGTCAATCTTGGAGTTTAGATCCGAAAACACTGAAGTCTGCACCAAGCCTCACAGATTTGAAAACAAGTTTCTGTAGATGACTGTCCACTATTCCGAGCCTTCCACGGATTAATTCATCACATGTTTGAACTCCTTTTTCACTGATTCGGATCTAGCTTCAAATGTAGGTAGTCAAGATACTAACAAGTGTGTCTGAGCTCCAAGAGTCTGCAATTTTAAGATGCAATCCGCGCATAAAAAAAAGTACAGAAAAACAGCTCAAATGAAGTTGCCTGACTAAAATTCTTCCTCTATATTCAATTTAGTGATAAAAAAATTTGGATTTGACTTATCTGGAGAGATTTTGCATTTGCATTATCTTCTGTTGATTTTCTAGACAAAAAGCCAAATTTTTTATTGATTCTAGAGGATTTTGTGTGTTTTTTGAGGGATATTAGAAGAAAATCCATTTTAGTGTTAGTTTATTTTTAGAAATTTTCTTTATTAGTTTTAATAGAATTTGTTTTTGTTGATTTCTTTATTAAAAAAAAAAAAAAAAAAAACTCAAAATAAATAACAAATTTAAAAAATTTGTTTTTTAATTTTGTTATAAAAAAAAATAATAATAAATGAATTTCATTCTTTTTTATTTATTTATTTATTTAAAAAAATAATAATAAATAAAAAATAAAAAAATTTCTCACAAAATTCATGCATGTTTGAAAACAAATAATGGAACACTTGGAAACAAATTTCAAACATTTGGAGGATTCTATAGATGATGATTATCTTGTTTCGATAGCTTCAAGTTGGAATTAAACTCATAACATATTTTTGTTGAATGCTTTTATATGACATACTAATATGCAGAACAAAACAGATCTTTCTAATGCCAATCTTTTTGCCGAGCATATTTCATTTGACACAAACATGGAGTATTACTTTTCATGGTTATTTTTAAGAATGGATTGATATTAATATCATGATTAAGTCAATTTCAACACTTTGATTTTCCTTAATATGTTTTATTTGATATGAAATTTTTGCGTAAGAATCATGAAGGAACTGGCAATTTCTTCTAGAGCACACTTATGTTTTATTTCTACCAAGTTTTTTTTTATAGGTTACAGGATAATCAAGTGATTATTAAGGATATTATGCTGTGCGCACAATTGGTCTTCAAACAACTAAATTCATGAAAAATTCTAAAGACAAATCCATGACCACAACCACTACCTTGCACATCTCTTTTTGCAAAATATTTTGAATTCCACCAATTGTCAATCCATAAAGAATACCATTTCCATATCCATTTTTCATAGCAAGAGTTCTTGTTCATTCACCATACATTTCCTTTCATCTATTCCTAACCCATCAATAAAAACCATTTTCCATTTCCATTTCCTTTTTCCTACCATTTTTCATTTCCTCCAATAAAACCCTGCTTCTATGTATATCATTGAGTCAAAGTCCTAGAGTCTAATTATCTTTGTAAAAACACCTAGAGGCTTGCATACCTTAATGGAAAGTACTCTTGCCAATGAACAATGGGAGTACATTAATATCCCTTGTTCCTTGGATCTTGTAGGTGACTCGACCACAACAAACATATTCTTACGTACAAAGATGTGTTAGGCATCTTGACTCCCATTGGAATCAATGCTGGGAGCTCTCGTGTTGACTAGTGGCATTCATTAACGGCCACTAAGTCAACAACTTCTTACTATGTTCGACACCATCACATTTAATCACATATTAATATTTATGCCATCGAGTGTTGAAGACTTGAAGACCCATATTTTGTAGCAGATGAAGCAGATTTCTTTTCATTTTTTTTCAGTTTGTCATGACTTGAGGACAAGTCAATAAATAAGGCTGGGGGGAGGAAAATGTAACTTATATATTTTGTATACCTTCCAATCCTTATACATTTTCAGCCATATTCAGCAAACTCATCATATTCATCAGATTATCTAGTAGAAGATCTAGCAGCAGATACGACAATACAGATCCATCTTTCATCCACTGTTAGTATGAATCCTTTGTCAAAGTGTACGAAAAAGGACCACTTTAGCTACGCATAACTAATAGCCCTAACAAAAAAAGTGGCTGCCAATATCTTCAGATCTGCAGTTAGTTGATCAAGAAAAGAGCTGCAAAAAACCAGATCTATGCATAGAAAGACATTAAGCAGTAAAAAGAAGGGTTTTCTCCATATACCAATAGACAAGACAAGAACAATTTTTGAAAGAATTTTTTGTATTAAGGGCACCTGGGAGGAAAACAAGAAGGCGTATCCAATTCTCCTCAATGGGATGGGTTCTTGGAAGTCCTCAGCACTTCAGATCTAGAATCTCTCTCTTGTTGGTGTAGAAAATCCACACAAAGAATATAACTCAAAGGGAGCTCACACAGCAAATAGTGGAAAAATGTGACCAAGTGTATAGATCCAGAGTGATCTAATAGGCAACAAAAGGTGAAGAATGGTAGGAAAAACCCTCCTATTTATAACAAAATATTGGGTCATTCTAGATCTTGGTGCATGATTAAAATAATATTAACCAAATCTAGATCCACCTTTTATGGAATATTTTATTATATTTGTTGGAGGGAAAAATTATTTGACTTGGGTCAAATCCCTTTATTTGTCAAAAATAAATAAATAAATGATTTATTTATCTTTTTAAGGAAGCAGTTAGACGATAATCAAATAAATAATGATCTATTTAATTATTTGTGGGTGATTTGGTCATATTTAACAAGGAATATTATCTAAATAAGATTAAATAATTATTCCTAGAAAATAATAAGATAAATAAAGGTTTATCTAATTAATTTCTTTGTTTTTGGGTTAAAAATGACTAGGAATAATAATTAAATTATGGTTTAATTAATTATTCCATGTGGAAATTTAAACAAAATGGGTTTGTTTAATATTTCCTTTTGGGGTTTCCTGTTTTGACCATAAACAACCTAATAAATGTGGTTTATTAAGTTATTTTACATAGTGAAAGCAATTTTACTTAAGGTAAAATTGGTCTTGCATGGTGTACTTGGGTCCATCTAATGATAATAGGTTAGATTACCAAAAAATGGTGTAACATCCACAACTTGCAGAAGAAGCTTCAGATTAGAATTGCAGCAACTAAACATGCATGATTCATCCACTTCTGTAGGTAAGTAAGGTATGATTTTTTCTAACCTTTAATCTTGAAATTCTTTTTAGATGCTAAAATGATGATATTTGGAAAATATTCCACTATTTCATTATTCCCTTTCTCATTAAAAATTGCCAAAAACCATCAGTTGGGGAGGGAGGAATTTCACACTTCATTATTTTTCCTCATTCATATTACATCTTAACCCACATAGTCTTCCCGCAATAAAAACTACTAAAAAATTATGAGCATATTAAATGACTTATTAAATATGATGAGAATACTAAATGACTTCTTAAAATTATTGATCTCAACAAAGTAAATAATGATTGTAAACACAAGAACCAATCATTAAAAGAGATCTCAACAAAGTAAATACTGATTGTAACACAAGAACCAATCATTAAAAGATGCAAATGCTTTGCAAAAATAAAAGTTATCCAAAGAAGTGCAAAGTTAAAAAGAAGTCCATGATTGAAAGATGCTTGTTACACAAGAACCAAACATCTTGTAAAAGGAAGCTCATCTAAGAATCAAATCAGATAAGTCATTGTAGTAGCTTGCATGAGGACATGCAAGAGCTTCAGTTGGGGAGTATGTTTGGGTTTCAAAATGTCACTCATTACCATACATTTTTCACCTATGCTCCCATTATATCACCCATTATTCACCACCATGTCACTTAATTTTCCCTATTATTCACCATTAATAGGTCTCATTTATATTTTCCAAATATTATTTATTTTTAAGCATTTTTAAGAGAAAATCTTGATTAAATATTAGAAAATAATATATTTTACTTTATATATGGAAAGTGGGTTGTTTTTGTGACTTGTGTAGGTGCCAAGGAAGCTTCTAAGACACCTTTATGTGGCCTTGAATGATCAAATTCGAATTTGAAGAGATAAACCTCATGGAGAAGATCAAGGACAAAAGGGGGTTATGTGTCTAGATGGTTGAGAGATGTATGGAACTAAAGTGAGATTAGTGGATGATCATTATGAGTTTGTTACTCATCACATTGTATAAATAGGAGTACAATCTCCTCCATTTGTAATCTTGAAGTTTTGTAATCTTAGAATTTTGGAGTGTGTAATCTTAGAAGCTTAGAGTTGGTTTGTAATGGAGATTTTGAAATAAAGGATCATACTTCGATTTTTCTTCTACATCTGAGTCTCCATTGAAGTGGTGTGCTTGTGGAGTTATGGAGGGCCCCCATGGCTTCACTTGCATGATTATTTGCTTATTTTAGGTATAACTTCATTTATGTTTTTGTTTGATTTCAGCTTTTAAGTTTTGTTAAATGTTCTAATATTGGAAGAGTCTTATTTGAAAGTATTCTTGTAAGAGAACCGTAAGACCTCATACAATTATTAGATTTAGGTTTGTTTCATTTCAACTTTTAAGTTTTGCTAAATGTTGTAATATTGGAGGAGATCCTAAAATTCAAGTGTTCTTGTAAGAGAACCTTAGGATCTTGACAATTGTTAGATCTAGGTTTTATTAGTTGTTGAAAGAGATCTTGATGAATATGTTCTTGTAAGGGAACTTTAAGATCTTGGAAAAATTAGGAATATTTATAGATCTATATATTTTAGATAAGCACTTCTAAGTTTACCTTCCCAGGTTGACATTAAATTAAACTCTAATTGACATCATCAATTAAACACAAACAGGAGGAAGGGTTAACAAGTTTGAGCCTTTATACACCACTCAAATCACCTCTTCTCCCATGATCCTTGCATATTTTCAAGATTTTGGATGCTATCAGTTATGTGAGAAGGTTAAACAAGTCCAAAACCACTAAGAGTTGACTAGGTTGTTCATTCCCAGCCTACAAAACCACCAGGTCAACCTAGCAGGAGTAAAATTTGAATTGTCATCCAAATCCATTTCTGAAGCCATGGGAATGCCAAATATTGGTGAGAGATGGTTCAAACAGAATAAATTGGACTTAAGCTACTATGATCCCTTCCTCAAACGTAGTTGTGAACAAGGATGCAAGGTTGTTTTCCCCTTTTCCAACCTATTAGAGACATATGCCCTACTGATGAGGTAGATCATCAAGTACTTCACTTGTGAGGGGAGGTAATCCAGGTTTTATTCATATAACATAACGCTGCTGATGCACTTCACCGGGGTTAAATTGCTAAACCTTCCATACTATCCATACTGGAGCATTGAAAAAATGGCTTCAATGGTCAAGAAAAGGAGTTATGCCGACCAAATGCAAAGCCTTTTTCACCACTCCTTGATTAAAATGATTGTTTTACATCAGCTGGAGTAGCAGGGAATTCCTTGGGAAGTTTTCATCTCACATTATATATTTTCAAATCCCCAAGCCTTCATTCAACAAATTTTGCCTTCCACATCACACCCTCTTAACTCCACTCCTCCATCACCTCCACCTATGCCTTCTCCACAAGGAAACTTGCCTCTTTCCTTTTCTTCTAATGCATATAATGAAGATGATGGAAATGGCAATGAAGAAACAACAGATGATAGTGGAAAGGAGGAAAACAGTGAGGCAGAGATAGAGTTAAATGAGGAACAAGGAGCTGAAAGCAGTAATGAAGAACAAGAAGGTGATGATGGAGATAATGAAGACAGTGAGGCAGATACAGAGTCTAATGAGGAAGGGAAAGAGGATGATGATGACATGGAGGAGAGAGATGAACATGGCAGTCAATAAAAAAAAGATAATGATGAATTGGAGGAAAACAGTGATGGGGATGATACAAATCAATCACTCCCAAGCACAAAAAAAGGTATTTCTAATGAGAAAGATGAAGACACAGAGGATAATGAAGAGGATGATGAGGATGATAGTCAGTAGAAAGATGCATAGGAAAACCAAGTGAAGAATGTTCATGAGCATGACAGTGAGCACAATGATAATGAAAATAGTGTTGAAATGAATAAAGATAATGAATATGATGAAACAGAGGGAGATGATGAGGAAATAAAAGACCAAGAACAGGAAAATTATGAGGCTGAAACATATTTTGAAGAGGCAGGTAGTGACGAAGGCAATAGCACAAATGAAATAGTCAGTGATGAGCAAGGCAATGAAGGAAATAGTCATGACATTCATGACAGCATTTATGACTGTCATGACACAAATCGGCCTCCTAATGATGATGGAAGTGAAGATAGACAAGAGGATCATGAAGACAATTACCTTTATGAGGAAAAAAATCAAAATGAGGCAAGTGAAGAAGGTAATGATCAATTTGAAGGCTAAAATGACAGTGTAGAAAACAATGAGGAAGACAATGATGATAGTGATGTTGAAGGTCAAGAAAGCAGTTACCCAATGGGGCATGAAGTGACTCATGGAGGCCATGGAAAAGATGAAAAGGCTTGTGAAAACACCAAAGGTCATAACAATAATGGAGACACTATGAAAACTACCATGATCACTCCCCTCACATGCACATACCATAGAGGAAAAAGAGATGTGTTTGTTGCCTCAAAAAGGCAAAGGGCCATCTCTCCTCCAGTTATCAAGCCAAAGGACAAAGGCAAGGGAAATATGGAAAGGGGTGAGCAGCAGGTAAAGGTGAGGAGAAGCAATAGAATCAAGAAAACTTCTCAAGAACCTCAATTCATTGATCTAGACAGTGACAATGAGGACAAAGAGATGGCCACCAGATTGCTACTCTTAACCAAGGATGAAAACCTCAGGGAGTGGGAAAGAGACTTTGACATGGAACAAGGTGTCATTCAGTATTACAAAGAGGAGCACAAGCATTTCAAGAAGGTGAAAAGGGACCTCGCTCTCTAGAAGAAAATGACCAAGCACTATGCAAGGAAAAACATGCTTGCTTGTGCCAAACTGAAGGAGGCCCTCATGGAGCTAGAAAACCTAAAAATGGAAAAAGTGAATAATAACCTTGGATTTTTTGCTGAGGCTTCCCAACAGGTGTCAAGGACCTCTTGAGGGACCTCTCCACCAATTTTGGGACAAATTGAACAATTTTGTTTTTGAAGTTTTGAGACCTCTGTGTGCAGCACCCTAAGTGCTATGCACAAATTTGGTGCATAATCAGGTTGTAAATTTTGCACTTTTGGATTCCTCTCATCACCCTTAGTTTGATCACAAAATTTCAGATCATTTGGAGCAGTTCTGACCCGCTAAAATCTTTGAAAACATCACAATTTTGACCTTTCTACCTCATTTTCAGACCTAGTGTTGCGCACATAGCAGTGTTGGGAGAATTGGTTTTTGGAAAGGTAAATGGCCCTCACTCATGACAACTCAAGCATTTCTGGAAATTAGACTCATCAGTATTTCCAATGCACCATCACAGAGCCAAATCCGGCATCAGGAAGGGGTCCAAAACGCAGCCACAAAAGACCCTATTTTCTACTGAAGGGGCGCTACGCATAGAGACTGTCTAGTGTGTTTTGGACCAAAAGTCAACAAAACACACTCATTTATTGCAAATAGATATTTCTGAGGTTTTTTAAGGAAACTGACTCTAGAATTAGGTGCAAATAGTTATTTTTGCATTTATTTCTTAGGATATTATGTGCCTTGGGGCTTGCATGGTCTCTTGGCCATAAATGACATTTACGTACCATATTTAGGGTTTTAATCCTCCTTTTCTCCATAAATAGAGCATGAGGCCCTATGTATTTTGGTTTGCATTTGGTGAGCTTGAAGAGAAATATACATGGTTTTATGAGCTTGGAGAAGAAATTGGTTTTGTGAAGTGGATGAATGGCTTGTTTGGCTTCATGATGGAGAAGTTTGTTTGCAGGATTCCTTAGCTTGGTGAATGGTGATGTCTTCTTAACTTGTTAATGTTTTCTTGTTCTCATTTTGTTTCATTCTTCTTGGTTGCTATAAATAAAAAAAGTATAGGTTCAGACATGTTCTTTGAGGCACCTCAGTCCTCCTGTTTGTTATAGCTTTGATGTTTTCCTCTATTTGGTCATCTTAAGGAATTTGTGATTGCTCCTTAGGTCCACCTAAATTTTTTTTGTTTCATATATGGATTAGTATGCTAGTTTACAAGTATGATTCACGGTATTCTCTGCTTACTTGAAGCTATTTAAACTTTGTCTTGAAACCTCTCTTTGGAATATTGTTTGCTAGGTTAAGTCAAAGAGGTCTCGTTTAATCTTGTCCTTTGTCCATGCTTATCAACTTATTTCAGAGTTCTTTATAGCCTGATTTATGATGTTTAGGAGTTCCATATTTATATATTAAGTTATTGTGCTATATTATATGTTTTCCCAAATTATGAAGGTGAATTTACTAAAGTTAGAAGCTCTTATGCTTTCTATGTTTCACTGGAATTTTTATATTGGATATTTATTAGTTTAAGTATTGTTCGATGAGCTTAATGGTTTTCACTACCTCATGAGTTATAGATTTTAACTATATTTATTTAAGATCTCCTATTTTTTCCTAAACTTGATGTTCACTCCACCTCACAAATTACCTTAAGGATCCATTAACCTTGCTAGATTGGCCCTGCGACACACTCTGATTCATCATTAAGACACTAATGAATTTCATTTGACTCCATATCCCAATGGCTTTAATAGACTCTCACTCCACCTATTCCACTTGACCATGTTACCCAACCAAAATAATCAACAAACCCTACACTTAACAACTAGCCTAAAATCAAAACTTTAAAGAAAAAAGAACACATCCTTTGCACCCAATAGAGAGATCCCTCTCTGAGTCCAGGAAGGCTAGGTCCTAGGACTCCAAAGACTGGTTCCATGTTACCCTGTCATTTGGTCTACCAATCTGCCAAATCACGGGACCCTAACAAGGATCTTAATCAGCAAAGAAAATTTTCACAAGAATCTACCTCTCAAACCCTTGAAAAATATTCTCTCAGCTTCAGAGTATGACACAAATTAATCTACTGCAAAATATGTCACAAACCAACCAAAGATACTATCAACCCACTGATTTATTTTCCCAGTGATTTTGTTATCAGTTTTCTCCAGCTGTTGGATTAATTCATGGGTCCACTGTGTAACCCTATCGTTCTTCCAACAGGTCCAGAACTTTGCCAATCTTGACAACCACTCCTGCAGCTCATGTGTGAATGTCACGAAGAAGATCTCATGTACCTATGTGAAGATATACTTATTCTTCCACTTTTCAGTAGATAATTTCTTACTTTTGTTTTCTTTTAGGGAAAATTCCTAGATATGTTTTTCAAACCACTCTTCAATTTCAAAATTTTCTCGATTTCACAAACCCTGACTCATTGCCTAGTCTCTCTCTCAAAATGATCCTGGTCCCGCCAACGGAACCATTTTTTGGTTTGAGGGTCTTAACCCAGGTTCATATTTGAGGTTAAGAAAAAAACCCCTGTACTACTAGCCCTTTCATAAATGACTCTCTTACGCAAGTCAAGGTCTCACCCGAAGTAGTATGGGAGGGTGCTGCAACCAAGTTTCTATACCCTGAGAGAGAGAGAGATTTAATGAAGTGGGTGCCTTTAGATCTAAACAAGCTTGCACTGAGAAAGCCCTAACCAGAGACCCTTAACAATATACGTAATAGAATAACTTGGGCGCAGCCTGTAACTTATAATATAATCAATTAACAAGAGAAATAGGACTAAACATCACCAGATCTATGCATTCATTATTCGTTAAAGCATCGCATCCACGTGCGCAATCTATTATCTAGATGTATTCAACATCACAAAGATAACAGAGGAAATAACATGCAGCGTAACATATCAGAGAGACAATGGATATCAACAAAATTTCCTTCTATTTAATAGTACTTCATACCCTTACATACTCTTTCACCAATCCGCACACACAGCTAGCGGGGTCTGCACATAGCAGGACCTAGGGTCTCCGTGCATACAACCATCATAAGTTGTTGGGAAACCAACGCCAAAAATTAAAGAATAGAGAGATCAACACCTTAAAAATCAGTGACTTCGAGGGGGAAACCTCTAACACATTACATAAATGAACAATTATTGGATGATACAAATGACAAAACCTCCTTTCTATATATAGGAGTCCATGGGGCCACAATGTAATCCTAGTGGGGCTACAATGTAATCCTAGCCGACCTAACAATAATAATTTAAGGGCACAATAATAACAATATCAGGGTTACAGGGGTACAACAATAACAATAAGGGGGTTACACTAACAACAATAAAGGACTATACTAGTAATATAGGGACCTAACATGCTCCTCTCCTTCAAAAAAGTGTTGTCCTCAACGCTTGAGTAGCTCCGGGTGCTTTTGTATAAAATTCTCATCCTCCCATGTAGAATCTTTAGTGGGTAAGTTCTTCCATTTGATGAGATACTCTAAAATTGATCGATTTCATAGTTGTCGAGTTCTTGTTTCCGTGACAGCTTCAGGTTCCAATATGGTTTTTCCTTCCTCATCAAGTTCTGGAAATATTGTTTGAACTAGAAGTTTCTCCCCTATAACCTTTTTTAAGCATGAAACATGGAAAAATGGATGCACTCACGAATAAACAGGAAGCTCCAATTTGTATGCCATAGTACCAATCTTTTGCAAAACCTTGTAAGCACCATAGTACTTTGGTGATAATTTATTATCCTTTTTAGCTTGCTTGAGCGAAATTTGTTTGTATGGTTTTAGCCGTAAAAATACCCAGCCTCCCACATCAAAAATTCTCTCACTACGATGTTGATATGCCTCTTGTTTCATTTGATTTTGTGCCAAATTTAGGTTATCCTTTAAAAGTTGGAGAACTTCTTGTTGATGCTCGATGTGATCCTCCACTGCTTGAACCCTAGCATTTTCCCTTAAAGAATATGTGATGGATGGTGGATGATATCCATAAAGTGCCATAAATGGGGTCATTTTTGCTGCAGTATGGAAGGAAGTGTTATACCACCATTCAACGAGAGGTAACCATTTGACCCATTGTGTTTGTTTATCAGATACAAAACAACGAAGATATCCTTCCAAACATTTATTTACTATCTCAGTTTGACCATCAGATTGAGGATGATAAGATGAGCTATGAGCTAATTGAGTAACCAAACAAGAAAATAACTTTGTCCAAAAATTTCCAGTAAAAATGGGATCTCTGTCGCTCACAATAACCCTTGGGCTTCCATGTAGCTTTTGAATTCTGTCCATAAATGTAGTAGCAACTGTACTTGCTTTAAATGGATGAGATAATGCACAAAATTTTGCATACTTGGTAAGTCTATCAACTACCACCATGATGACACTCTTTCCTTCGGACTTAGGTAAACCTGTGATAAAATCCATTGAAATCACCTCCCAACGTTGACTTGGAATGGATAAAGGTTGTAGAAGTCCCGGGGTCTTAATTGTTTCCACTTTATTCTGCTGGCAAACCAAACATTCCGCCACAAACTTTTGAATATCAGATTTAAGGCCATCCCAAAAATATTCTTTCTTCACCCTGTGGTAAGTTTTTAAAAATCCTGAGTGTCCTCCTAAAGGAGAAGTGTGCAATTCCAAAAGAATCTTTTGTTTTAGTTAGGAATTCTTACAAATATATAAGCGATCTTTGTACCATAAGGAATCATTTTTCCAACTAAATGTATCAGATGTACTAGGATCTTGCTGCAACTTTTGAATGAGTGTCCATACATCTTTGTCCTTCTTCCATTCATCTCTTGCTTTGGTTATCCAATCTGGTTGGATAATAAAAATGGCACAAAGCAATGCTTCCACCTCTTCATTCTTTCTTGAGAGTGCATCTGCAACAACATTAAGCTTTCCTTTTTTGTAGATTATTTCAAAGTCATAACCCAACATCTTTGTGACCCATTTTTGCTGCTCTTCCGAAGATAGTCTTTGTTCCAAAAAGTGTTTAAGACTATCATGATCAGTTTTTACCTTGAAGTGTCTTCCCATTAGGTAAGTTCGCCATTTCTTTAGTTCATGTAGTATTGCTAACATTTCCTTCTCATAAATAGGTTTCTGTAAATACTTTCCTTTGATTGGACGACTTTCAAAAGAAATGGGTCTTCCTTCCTGCATTAAAACTGCACCAATTCCATTTCCTGAGGCATCACATTCCACAATAAAGGTTTTTGTGAAGTCCGGCGTAGCTAAGACCGGTGCTAGGCACATTGCCTCTTTAAGATGTTCAAAGGCCTTAGTTGCTTCAGGAGTCCATGAAAATGCATCTTTCTTCAATAATGTTGTTAGAGGTGCTGCTATTCTCCCATAATTATTAAAAAACTTGCGATAATACCCTATAACCCGAGAAATCCTCGCAACTTCTTTATGGTTGTGGGGAATTTCCATTCCTTAATGGCTTTAATTTTGTTAGGGTCTACCTTAACACCCTCGTGAGATACAATATGACCCAGATATTCCACCTCTTGTACTCCAAAGAAACATTTGGATGTTTTTTCATATAATTGTTTCTCCTGCAATAGTTTGAGCACCCCGTCAACATGTTGAACATGATCCTTCCAAGACCTGCTATAGATTAGTATATCATCAAAAAATACTAGCACAAATTTTCTAAGGAAGGGTTTGAAAATGGAATTCATCAACCCTTGAAATGTAGAAGGTGCATTGGTAAGGTCAAAAGGCATGACCAAAAATTCATAATGACCCTCATGAGTTCGAAATGTTGATTTCGGAATATCTTCAGTCTTCATTCTAATTTGATGATATCCTGAATGAAGATCCAACTTGGTAAAATAAATTGCTCCATGTAATTCATCCAATAATTCATCAATCACAGGAATGGGAAATTATCTTTAATAGTGAGCTTATTGAGCTCCCTATAATCCGGAAACATGCACCATGATCCATCTTTCTTGTGCACAAATACTACTAGAGCAGAGAAAGAACTTTGAATAGGTTGAATTATACCAGCCTCTAACATTTCTGCAATCATACGTTCAATTTCTCTCTTTTGGACATAAGGATATCTGTAAGGCCTAATGTTTGGAGGAACACTTCCTGGAATCAAATGAATAGCATGATCATGATCACAAATAGGTGGGAGTCCTTTGGGAATATCAAACACCTTGGAATGATTGTCCAAGACTTTTTGGAAATCTAGAGAAATAGATGATTTTGATGTTGGAACCTCTAGTGAGCATAATTGTGCAATTACGCCCTATTGTTCTTTCTTCAGAAGCTTTTTCATGACATTAGAGCTTATTACCTTTCCTGCCTTCCTTGTGATACCCCATAATTCAATCTCATTTCCTTCTGAAAAAAAATTCAAGGAAAGTTCTTGAAAATTAAAAGCTACCATCCCCAAAGATTGTAACCATTGTACTCCTAGTACAACATCAGCACCTCCCATTGGGATGGAAAGAATTGGGATATTCAATACATATTCCCCCATGGCTAGCTTGATATTATGGCATTTTCCAGAGAAATTTATAGTTCCTCCATTTGCAACCATCACTTGACATCCTGGTGCTAGGTATAGGAAACAATTTAATTCCTTAGCTACCTTACAATGAATAAAATTATGGGTACTACCCGAATCAATTAACACTATTACCTTTTTCTTCTTGATATGTTCTTCTATCTTGAGAGTTTGAGGAGTGGTAATTCCTGCCAATGCATTACATGATATGGTCAGACTCATTTCTTCTTCTTCTATGGTTTCTTCCTGGTGTATATCTTCTGATTTTGAAGTTTCTTCTTCATATTCTTCCTCTTCACAATCTATGTAAAATAATTTCTTCTCAGTGCACTTATGGCCTTTAGTGTATTTTCTATCACAACTGTAGCAAAGCCCTTTTGCTCTTTTTTCTTCCAATTTTTGTGGTGTTAACCTTGTAGGTTGTGGAATTCTAGGAGTAGCAACACTTCCATCTTTATATATGTAAGTGGTAGGCTTCCTTGTCACCATAATTTTACGTTCAATTTTTCTTGTGAACTTGAATGCCTTATCCAATGAATTAGGTTCCCAAATGTGAACTTCATGCTAGATGATATCCTTTAGAGTCCCTATGAAGGCATCAATCCTGTGTTCCTATGGAATATAAGCTACCCTTATATTCAATTTTTGGAAGTCCTGAATGTGCTCTGCCACTAAACCCTTTTGTTTGAGATTTATCAATTGGCTAAATAAGGTGTTGCTATTTGTATCCTCATAATGTGCTATCATTTCCTCCATAAAAATTTTCCTCTCTCGTTTTTTCTTGCTAATCTTACAAATTACAGAGTGACAACATAATGGAGACCATACCGGGGAGTTCTTGAAAAGCTCAGTATTTCATTAGAACTCAGAAACCCCAGTAAAAATATTGTATGATTGAAGCATGTTCCAATATTGGTATCTGGTTGTTGATGGTGGACAACAATCTAGACACAAGTAAGTTGAAATCATCTACCTGGCGACTCCATAGTTTTCAGTTGACCTAAATACTCCACTGGTAGAACAATCCAAATTGGTTGTGAATATATAGTGATCACACTCTCTGAGTGATGGACAAGATGAATCCAAGAATACAACGCAGATATGCTCCAATGAACAGAGATCACATTCCCGGATTTCCACACAAAATGCCTCAGGTAGATTGGCAAATAAATCTTCCTATTTTTCAAGATGAGAATGTTGATGATGCTTTGTTACGTCTCATTAAATCTCATATACACTCATGGAAGTTGAAGGTCGAATGGCATGAGGATTGCCTCATGAAGATTTTCATGGCAACATTAGAAGGGAAAGTGAGGGAATGGTATGAAGGTTTGAATCTTGGAAGTTTTTTTTCTTTAAAATATTTCCACAAGGTGTTTTATGAGCATTATAAAGAATATTTTCCATCCTTATCATTAGCTGAAAATTGTTGTGATCAGTATGAGGATCTCATACAATACCTTGTAAGGATTGATGAAGATATAGGAAATTGGCATCCTAAGGATCTCTTAGAATAAATTCATAAATTTCATTCTCAAGTTAACTGTCATGATAACCAAGAGAATTTAGTTGAAAATGAAAGCCGTCATGAAATGAAAATAGATTCACAGGATCTCTCTGTGGGGAAAAATGACAACTCATCTGCTCTTTTGTATGAGGCTAAAGAAGAAATTAAGTCTCATGATTAGTCTTCACAAGAGAAATAAAACTATTGTTGTTCAATCCAAAGAAAACAAAGATTGCCTCCTCCTTTAACTGAAGAAGAAATTAATCAGATTCTGAGCATGCAACCGACCTTTTAATTTTTATGTAATGAGGATATTATTGCTATTGGTTCTACTGCTGATTTATGTATTGAAGTATTTTCTCATGAAGAAATAGAAGAACAGGTTGATATTGATGCTATTCTACCCTCTCAAGAAGGCCTATTGCCAGAAAGTGCTCTTATTCATCAAAATGATTGCCTTCCAACAAAATTCAGCCAACTTAGTCAAGACATATCAGGTTTTCTTGAGGACAACATATTGGTATATAATTAGGATGCCATGTCAGATGTCCATGAAGAATATGTAGATATTCTCTTTCAGAAGGATCCTGAGCATGAAAAAGTGGAACAACGAGTAGCCCTAGATGAAGTCTGTTATTTAAATCCTCAGGGCATGTATTGTTCCAAGATCCTTTTGTTGGTTTCTTAGAATCATCTAAAGAAGGATTATGCCATGCCAGGAATGGTTTGTTGTATATTTTGAGGAAAATTTTGAGCAATATTGTTCAAAGGCAAGTAAAATGGGAGTGGCCCTTTTGTTTTTTCAGCATACTCAAAAAGGTGACCAAGAATCAATCATGTAGTCATTTACTTGATCGGTTGCATTGGAGAAATGAGTTCACTTAGTGTATCTATCACCTACAAGTTAGATTAGGGTAGGTAGGTGTGAAAATATGCTCATCACTCTGAGCATCATACAAATATTATTTTTAGATTGCTTTTCATTTTCAGATCAATGTGTTTTAGAATTTACTTTCAGCATATTTCCGGTCTCACCATTCAAGTTTTCAAGGTGCAGTATTATGTTAAGTTTGATGGATTGCAATAGATAATTTCAATCATAGTTTCAATTTTGATTTCAGTATGTTAATAAGCTGGTTGTCCAAGCATGTGGTCTATTTTTATCAGTCAAATTCAAGAGGAACAATCAACTAGTTTCCAGTCACTAAGTTGCATATCAAATCAAGATACAAGTTGTGGGATCAACCCAAAGGATTTGGCTACTAATCTACGGTGTTCTTGACACCTCCTGAAGGAGATATCATCCCCAGCTGGAGCCACTATTAGACCCCTGTATTTCACAGTATCACCAGGTGAATGATTATTGCTTAGGTTTTTTCATGACTGAAAATGATATTCTATGACTCTCATTTATTTTCAGAAAAGAAGGAAGAAAGTATTGCGGATAAGGTGTGATGGTGATAAAACTTAATTTCTTCCCTCATTCCATTTTATTCACCCTCTATGCCCCTCATTTCCTCCATATTCCAAAGTTATACACCTCATTTCTTTCAAACCACTTCTTCAACTATTAACACCCAAATTTTATAGTTAAAAAATGAGCAACATTAGAAGCAAAGGAAGCAAAGGTAGCGAAAAATCAGTTAAGGAAGAAAAACGGCAAGGGTAGAGTCTTGAACAAGATTGGGTCAAGTCATGCACATGATCGAGTCAAGTCATGAACGCTAAAACTGGTAAAGTCGTGAAAGCGGGGCAAGTATTCTATGAACAACTAAGAAATGAATGGGTGCAACCAAAGAAACAAGGTCGGAAAACCACAGTAAGGGAACAGTGAGGACCGTTGGATCTAAGAAATGATCAAAAATAGAGATTCAATCACAATCATAGATCGCAAGTTTTTTAGGATGGGTGCAAGGGTAAAGGTTAAAGTCAATGAAATGCATTTTGTGATGAAGTGGGACCCATTCACCCATGGTGTGCAAATAAGCCTTACCTGTTGCTTGCACTTCATAGCCCGTAGATTTTTAACCTTACCTATTAATACCTATGCCAGATCTTATTTTTCCGCAGATGCGATGAAGTGGGACCCATTCACCCATTTTCCTGCCGCACCTCCTTTCCATTTCAATCCCCTTAAAAAATCATTAAACATTACCTTTTTTTCCACCTTTCTGCTTTAGCCTTCGCCTTTACCTTTCATCATTATATCATTTTTTTACCTTCCGCTTTCCTGATTTCCATGATTGCGATTAACGTGAGGCCATACTTCCACATCACCCTTTCTCCCCATCATCCATCACATTTTGGAAAATAAAAAATGATGCATCGCATATTTGTTAACTTACCTTTGAAGTGCCCGCAATGTATTTGGTTTAATTTGCGATGTAGTGGTTGGCCCCACCACGACAGCTCTGCCTCCCCCCCCCCCTCCCCCCCCAGTTCACAGCCATTTGAAATAATTGAAACACATATCATATGAACAATCCAAAAATTTACCCTACCATAGAAGCTTTCCGACTTGCGATTGAAATGTAGGTGGGTCCCTCTCCCCGCACTTCGAAAGTTTTAGATTTTAACCCCCGCTACTTATAACAAAAATCTAAGATCTGCGATTTGTGATGCAGTCGGTCCCACTTTCCCCTGCCCCGTCACTTACATTCTCCCCACACTTCACACTTCACGTCTTTTAGATTTTTCCTCCGCGCTTATAAATAAAACTTAAGGCTTGCGATCTACGAGCTACGATCTGGTCCCACCTTCCTTTTACATCACCTACCACTTCGCATCGCATCGCCAATTACATTCTTCATAACTTAAACTAAATATTGTGAAGTGTGTGGATACGATGTGGCTTTAGAAATAAAATATAAACATTTTAAGGTCTGAGTATATGAGTTTTTACACTATTTTGTTTGAAAAAATGGTTGAAACATGACAAGAAGGATTCGGGTAGCAAATAAACAACACAGGTCGAGTCAGGAAACAAATGGATTTCATGCAGAATTGTTATTTTATGATGGTAGGAATGGAAAAGGCAGTAAAGAACATCAACACAATCTCTAATCAATGAAAAATTCCTAGCCTTGTAGCAGACTTAATTTCCCAACGTCGATATTTTGAAAAGAAGGGCCAGATGTTAGAGCAATCATTCGTTGCCTCTTAGGGATCATCACATGCCACCTTCAAGCCTACTTTTGATTTACGAAGAGACGCCTGAGTTTTTCATTCTTGAAGAGTTACCAAAATTAATTCCACAGGTGGTGTTTTGTCAAAGATTTTCTTTGTTCTGGCCTTGCATGGCCATACCTATTTAATTTTCAGTTGTTTGTAATAAATGAATCTTTCCAAAGTAGATTAGGGCAACTGACTCAATTCTTAGTTAAATATTTCTTTAATTTTCATAATCAAGGGTTGGATATTGTTAGCCCCTGCATTGTAAGAACTACTATATTGGAGCACTGTAATTTTGGAGTTGGACATCAATAATCAAAGAACGTTTAGAGGATTCCTGAGCTATTTGAAAATGGTGATGTGTTATTTCTATGTTTAAATTTTTCTGTTTTTCTTCATTGTGCATCTGTTCATCTAATTGTAAATCAGAAATTTCAAATTAAGATTTTTTGTCGGAGCACTTTAATTCTTTCTACATTTATAATCTGAATGTTTTCTACTGAATTCTGATTAAGGAATTCTTAACTCCTCTTTAGTCACTATTGAACCTTACTATTTTTTTCACCTCATAATTCATATTGCTCTAAAGATCCATCTAGCACAATTAGCTTGCCTTGTGATGCTCTTGAACGTTGATGTTGCAATCTAGCCTTTTGACTCCATAGCCGAATAGATTAGCCTCTGCAAACCTGATCTGTCCAACCACTCAATCAATCAAACAAGCGACACTCATAATCTCTATAACTGGCCTAATATCAAAATTTATAATTATCAAGTTCATAAAAAATAAGGAGAGCCCTCTCTGAGTCTAGGAAGGCTAGGTCTCGAACTCCAAAGTGGTTTGATGCTGTCCTCTCTTGTTTTTTCTTTCCAATATTACAAATTACAGAGCGACAACAATTACAACCTACATTAACTAATGCATCACTCTACTTCAAACTCTGTTACAACTAGAAATACTCTGCATGCCTCACCAACTACCTCTAGCTCGAAACCCACTAGCTAACTGAGTTATCACTCTCAGTTAACTATTTTAAGTCATCATTGAGAATAGATTACAGTTTATTGTCCATCTTAATTAAGGGATAACTAAAATAGACATGCACCCAAAAATAGCACTATGGGCCCCACCCTAGTGTAGGTGCTTAATGCACTAGGTGTGGGTGCTGAAATGTTTCTTCTTGAATCTCAAAACTCCCTCTCAACAAGAAACAGCTTATCCTTCACCCTGGTCCTATCTCTATGGTATTCAAATTTTCTCTTGGTGATCACCTTCGTCAGAATATTTGTATCCTTACCTTCCGTGGGAGTGTACTGAAGCAACATTATCCTTCTTTGCACACAATATTTGAGATGATAGTACCGGATATCTATATTCTTGGACCTATCATGAACCACACGATTACTCGAGAATTTAATGCAACTCTGATTATCACTATGAATCACTAACAAATCCATCTGAGAACCAAACCAACCAACCAATATCTTTCTCATCTAGATAGCCTCACATGTAGCTTGACTTGCTGCCATGTATTCTGCTTCCACTGAACTGAGTGCCACGGATCATTGTTTCCTTTTTTACCAAGAAAATGTTGTCGATCCTAAGCTAAAGATTCCTCCTGATGCGCTCTTTCTGTCTGATGGACTACCCACCCAATCATCATTCGTGAAGCCTTGAAGCTTCACTCCCTCTGTCCATTTGTACCATAGACCATAATCTGATGTGCCCCTCAGGTATCTCAAGACATGCTTCCCCACCTTCCAAAAGATCTTGGTAAGCTTAACCATAGCTTGACTCAGCTAGTTAACCGCGTAGAAAATGTTTGGTCTAGTGTTCACTAGATACATTAGTGAACCAAGTAACTTCCTGTAGACAGTAGAATCCACTACCTCTCCAGAAGTAGCATCCTCTTTTCTCCAATTTCCTAAAAGAGGAGTATCCATGGGTTTACAGCTCTCCATGTTAAACTTACCCAGTATCTCCTTCGCATACTTGCCTTGAGACACAAAACGTTCACCATCCCACTACCATATTTCCAATCCAAGGAAATAATGAATGATTCCCATGCCCTTCATTTCGAACTCCCTTGCAAGATCCTCCTTGCATGACTATATCAACTTCTCATCACTAGTCAAAATTAGATCATCAACATAGAAAAAAATGATCAATAGCTTACCGTCAACCACAATCTAGTACAGATTTGCATCTGCTTCACTTTTTTTGAAGCCCAGTCTGGTGAAATAGTTTTCTATAAGAGAGTATCAACCACGATGTGCTTGCTTCAGTCCATACAGTGCTCTTTTGAGTCAGCACACATGCGACTCACTGTTGAAGATCTCGAAACCCTTAGGCTGCTCTATTTTCACTGCTTCCTCAATGATCCCATTGATAAATGCAGTTTTAACATCCATCTGATGAATGTGCCAGCCCATCTGTGCTAAGAGTGAAAGGATGGATCTTATGGAAGATTACCTTGTAATAAGTGCAAAAGTCTCATCATAATTTATCCCCTCGATCTATGTGAATCCCCAAGCCACAAATCTGGCCTTGTATTTCTTCACAATCCCATCAGCAACTTGCTTTACCTTGTAGATCCATCTCAATCAAACCACTGATTTTTCGACCAGTCCCGGGACTATCTCCCATGCACTGTTCTTGAAAATGTATTCATACTCCTCTATCTTTTCATCAACCCAGGTTGGTTGCTGCACTACTTCCTAAAAGGAAGATGGTTCAGTCACAATAAATTTTCTCATAAGAGCCATGTATCTAGTAAATCGTTCAGGATATTTTCTCTGTCTGCGTTGTGACGTAGGGGCTCCTACATTCTTTGCAGCATCAAGTCTCAATTTATTAGCTTCCGTTTTGTGCCTTCTGCCATTTCTGATGGATGGCTCTGCATGAGTGTTTTTCTCCACTCCATGAACCTCCTCATGTGGTTGATCCACATCTTAAGACTCATCCTTGGGAACCAATAGTTCCTCATGTGCATGCAAGTCCACCTCCCTCTTAAGGGACAACTGCATGGCTTCCTCCTCATCAAATTTTATATCTCATTGCACAATAGTCATTCTGTTGTTTCGAAAATACACACGATAATTATGGGGTGTTTTAGTGTACCCCACAAAAATCCCAATCTCATCTGTTGATTCCAGCTTTTTCATGGCATCCTTGCTCACATGCACATAAACAAATGAGCCAAAAATATTAAATTGTGAAACATCAAGTTTCGTACTAGTGAAAGCCTCTTCCAGTGTACTCATGCCAAATATCCTATGAGGACAATGGTTCTATACATGTACCATTGTGTTGAATGGTTCTGCCCACAGATGCATCAGTAGGCCTTGATCATGGAACATCACTCATGCTACACCCACGATCTTTCTTCTCTTTCTCTCCATGACCCCATTCTATTGTGGGTTATGAGGCGGTATGAGTTCTCTTCGAATTCCTTCTTTGCTGCAAAATTTCTTGAATTTGTTAGAGATGTATTCTCCACCATTATTGCTCCTAAGATCATTCACTTGCTTCCCCAAATATTTCTCCACCAGTGCCTCAAGCTCCAAGAACTCATAGAATTTTTTATCTTTCTTCTGCGTGAAGAAGATCCAATACTTATGAGAAATGTCATCAAAAAATATTACATATTACTTATGTTTTGTTGTCGAAGCAACAAATAAAGGACAACACACATCTGTGTGAACTCTCTCAAGGATCCCTGAAGCTCGGTTCTCCTTCTCATGAAAGGTGGCCTTTACATATTTTCCCATAGTACATCCCTTGCATGTGTTTGACTGTGCAAGTGTACCCCTAGGAAGACCAATAGAAATTTGTTGCATGAATTTCAAGGCTCCATGGTGAAGATGGCCCAATCTTCTGTGCCATATTTCGCCCTCATTCCGGCTCACCACTTGATCTACCTTTCCCATCATTTTTGTGCAACCATCTATCTCCATCTTGTAGATATTCTTAACTCGAATCATAATCCTCTTTGCTTGTCCTGTTGTTTTATGTCGTAGGAAATCTTTGGCCTCACTAAAAAAAACATCATAGCCTCTATCCTCCAACATTGTGACTAAGACTAAATGTTTCTTCAGACATGGTACATGCATTGCATATTTTAATTGAAAGGGTTTACTTGACTGCCTCTGAAAGGTAATGGTAGAAATCACGGTAGCATTGTACCACCCTTCATCACCCATTTCAATATGCATATGGAGATCCTTCTCCTCCAAGTCACTGAAAATTTCCTTGTCTCCCGTCATGTGAAAGGAAGCACCACTATCCAAATACCACATAGATCCCAATGCACTAGACACCATGCATGCGATCAATGAGAATTCAAGCTCAAATTGTGAGGCATGAGCCTCACTGATGCAGGATAAACCCTGCAAACCCAGAATCTTCAATGACACACTCACACAGTTAGAATGCATCTGAAAAAAAAAAAAAATTTGTCCAAATAAAATCTCAAGTTCGGCAATTGCATACCCATCATTTCAAAAACTCCTTCTTAATATATGGTTCAAACCCATAAACCCCATAATCATTCTCAATACATTTAAACCCACCTTCAAATGGCATTAGGAACCCAATAATACTCTCACTATATGATTATTCAATAAACATTCGGACTCAAGCTTTACATAAGCTTTGACTGCCCGCATTTCCCATTTAATATCACAACCAGAAATGGTTTCGCCCAATTAAGAAATTTCCAGCGCTTATAATTATTATATCACTGCAAATTCATCATCAGTAAACGCCAGATAACACTCTAAATCAGGCTACTTACATACACTTCAATTACCTTCAGGAATTGACATAGATTCCAAACTGGACCAACCTCTTCATCTATGTATCGAAACAGAAACTCTTTGAACCGATTTTTTTTTAAAAATACCCTTTGATCTTTCCGATCTTGATCAATTCAAAAGTGGACATTAAACGACTTCATACCATAGATATCTGTGTATATTTGCGCGCCCAGATTTGGTTGATCAAATCGATTCACAATTAGCTGAATTGTAATAACCACAGGAATTTGGTGTTTCCCACGATTTGATTAGATATCAATCGCTCTTTTTAAGGTACTCCAACCCCGACAAACACTGATATATATCAATTGCGATCCCAATTACTGTGATTGACATCACCACCAACTATCGGCAGTTTCCAGAACTCCGATGTGAAATTATTGGAATATAGGAATCAGAGGTCACCGATCCAAATGTGATCCACTTACCATAGTTCTGATCCGATTGATCGGAAATCGCGAATCGGCAACTTCAACATAGTCTTCACTTTTACACTATCTAAAGTTCCGATCCGATTATACAATGCTGAATCAGCTCTCGGACCCGATCTAATTTCAATTCAATTTATAATAATTCACCTCCAGTTCAATGCTATATGTCATGATATGTAATGTTACAAGGACCAATAACGCAGCCAGTAAACCAACATGTCATTCCAAATCCACTTCAAAGGTTCAATCAAAGACGGGTCGAGAACAGGAAGGATTAAAAGAAGGCAACAACATTTCATCCAGATTCATTCTTTCTTCGAACACCATATCCGAGTTGAGATCGCACAATCTTCAGTAAATTTACTTGAATTATCACATCATTCAACAGCTCAATTCTTCCTCCTTTGAATTGCCTCACGAAAATGAACCAATGGTCTATGAAATAATCTCTGTCAATTTAACTCGGTGGTTCAAGGTTTCAAACAAACTCCACTAAATTGCCACAGAATCAACATAATTTAACTCAGCAATCCAAGTTTTCAAACAAACTCCACTAATATCTGAAATACATTAAAACAACACTTCATACAAATTAATTTGACACCACACAGAACCGCATTTATTTCAATCCATTACGCAGATCAATAAGGATATTCAAAAAGAAAACGGAACAGAGCCTCACCTTTGCCTGTTCATGTCATACAAATAATGGTCTCTGTTATTGTAAAACACCCTCCTCACATATACATCGGAGCTTTCGCTCTTGCCCAATATCAGAAAAACTGACCACTGTTTTTCACAACACAGTCCTCCTACAATTTTTGAGCTTTCGCTCCACACCAAACTCACACACTCACTCTCTGCAAATTTGAGCTTTCGCTCCACACAAGGACACACCACTCTCTGCAAAGATCTCTTCGCTTATTACAATTTCCTCTCATTAATCCTTCCACTAATTCTGCTAACAAATCAATAACATAATCTTCTATTTTTAAAGCTCTAACAGAATTCCCTATTTACTAGCTCTCGTGCACACTTGTTTAACAAATCTTATCTCTAATTTAAAATAAGGAAATCTCATACTTATTTCAATAACAAACTGTTTAAGAAGTTTTATCCTTCTCAGAAATCCCGAATTTGACCAAACAGTTGATGAATTTTACTGTGATTAGCCACAACATGTGGACAATCCTCCACATTGATGGCTAACGCCGATGCTCCTGCATCAGACTCCCGAAGTTTAAATTAACCATGATCTCCTGATCATGTAATTCTGTTTTGTGTCCTCCTGGATCCCATATTTGGTTTGATAGTCTGTCCTTAGTTACTGCTGTTGTTGTTTTTCCCTCAAGTCTCCATCCTTTCTGCTGTAATGACTCACTATCTGCTGTTGTCCCTTTCATATATTTCACTGCTGTTTTGCTCACTCTAGTTCGCAATTTTCCATTCCCTTCACCTATACCATTTCTTCCAGCCAATCTTCCTTTCTTCTTTTGTTCTATATTTGTTTTACTAGAATGCTGTAATATGAGTTTCCACAACTCATCCAATTCTTTGTCCATATTACTTCTCATGTGCTGAATACTTTTCTGCTGCAACTGATTGTGTTCTTGAATTAGAACATCATAATCTTTGTGCCAATAATCTTCCATATACATTTCTGAAATGTACAAATGCCTTTTCCCAGGTTCTTCTTTTGGTTTCTCATTCAGGTCTAGGACTTCCTTTTTTTCAGTTGCCTTTTTAATCCATGACTCTACAGTAGCTTGTTCCGCAGGTCCTCCAGTGGCCATACAACTGCGCATTATTTCATTTACACTAGGGCCATCATTCCATGGCTCAGGTTTAACCATTTTCACATTATGCATAGGTGTCTATTGTTTCTCATGCATCTTAGCTATCAAAATGGGACATTCCTCAATTATGTGATCAAATTGCCTACAGTACCTGCAGGACTTCTGCACAAGGTTAGGGAAATCACATGCATAATGTCCTAGATCTCAACAGTTGTAGAAAATTATTTTCCCTCTTCCTTCACCCACGACTCCTCCTCTCCCCCCTCCCCTTCCTTTTTCTAGGGATCCTCCACGTCCAGAGGGAGATGTTAGTGAAGATGTTTCAACCTGCACTCTGTACATGTTCGCATTTTCTATCATCAGATCATACGTCTGGTAGTGGTGCTCATCATGACCAACCAAGGAGCATAATCTGCAATATTGTTTCTTCAACTCTGGCACATAAGCTCCCAGCCTTGGGAAATGGTCAATATCATGTTTTCCAGCCACCCGGTAATCAGGGCACCATAGGATGGGGTTGCTAGGCGCACCATCCTCCCTAAGGAACAACAGATTTGGCCCTCCAGCCTGTAGGTAATCTATATACATAGGGCACTGATCTTTGGTGGCCTGGTCCTTTGCAACGAATGCACCAAACATATGCGCCAAGATCTTTACCCTTGTCTCTTCATAGTATCTGTATCTCCAAATGCATGGATTTGAACTAAATTTGAATTTGTAGCGTCCCAAGGGGAATCTCCTCTCTAGGCACAGCTTCTAACTTCATAGAAATATTTAGGGCTTCAGCCTGAGTAGAAATATTTTGTTGTCCCATAGGTCTACACAGATGGGCTAAAAACATGGAAATGAACCATTCCCTATGTTGGTCATCATCATAAACAAATCCCTAATCATTGATAGTTTGTTTCATTTGTTGATCGGCTTCCCAAGCTTATTCTTTTACTCCCTGCTTGAAGTCTTTTAGATCCATCACTACATGCACATAGAACTTTGGCTTTTTGAACTTCTTATTTAGTTCCTTCTTGATATCATCGATAGTAGGAGGAGCAGCATTTTGAGTGGCGCTTTGATCGACTTTTTGTTTCAGATATCCCATAAATTAGTCTAGCGCACGACCCTCAAAATCCATGGCCAGTTGTGCTCTTTTTACAACATCGGTATTTACATTCTGTACAGTCCATACTGCATTAGCCATGAACTAGAACCGATCGATGTCCTCATCCCTAGCACCCTTAAAGGTGGGTAGCTTCATGTGCGCACCCATATCATCTGCAGGTGGGGGTTGTTGGAATGGGGTCTTCTAACAAGCTACGAAATTGGTCCATTTTGAATATTTTTTATTATATTTAGCCTAGCAGAGGGGTTTTGGGGTGGGTCAAAGCCCCGAACACATTGTAATGGGTCAAAGGGTAAACTAGGGGTCCGAAAACCATGGGTTGCGGACCATAGGAAATTCGAGGCTAGATTATTATAAATAGAGATGCATTTTGTATTGTAAAGGATAAGAAATGATGAGCTATTGATGTGAATTGTTATTTAAGCTATCTTTTTGGGTTTTGGGGAACGAACTCCTACTGGCTGTGTACATGGAGATCTAAGTCCAGTTGTGTGCAGACCCTGTTGTTGTGTGCGCAGGTTGGGAAGGGAATTGGAATTGTAAGGAAGAATTGATGAATGAATGAATGTGAAAGGTTGTTAGAGAATTGAATCTGTGAGTAATTTTATGTGAATTACTGATAATTGATGTATTATGCATTTTCTGTCGTTAAGCTGCGAAATATCTGTATACTGCGTTCCCGGATTTAGATCTGTTATGTTCTATTATGTAATGTTGTGTTGATGTTATAACAAGCATATAACTATCGATCTAGTGCACGTGGATGCGCATAGAGACTTAATTAACTCTGTGTAGAATAAGGTATTCGGGGATTACAAGACCTCACACTACTCTTCTTGATTTACCCATCCTTTCTTAGGGTGCAGAAACCTGGTTCCAGCACCCACCCATACTACTTCGGGTGAGACTTTGACCTGTGAAAGAATGTCACTGCCGAAAGAGCCAGTAGTATAAGGGTTTGTTGGCAATCCTTGCTTACCGAACCTGGGTCAGAACCCCTCGAGCCAACAAATTTTTCCGTTTCCAGGACCGGAAGAATTCTGAGAGAGGAATCGGGTAATGAAAAGAGAATATTGGAAGCCTGAAAGAAAAGAGATCGAAGACTAGTTCAAAAGACAGATCCAGGACTTTGCAGTAAAAGAAAACCGCAGTGAAAATTTAACGCCGGAAAGGTGGAAAAATAGGTACATCCTTACTGAAAGCTACGAAATATTCTTTGTAACCTTTGCGATTGAACTCCAAGAGTGGCTGGCTAGGATTGTGGAATTCTATAAGTGCTGGAAGGACGATCGAGTCACTCAGTGGACCCCAAAGCCGCTCGAGCAGCTGGAAAAAACTGATAATACTATCACGCGTACGGTGGATCACTTGGTGGATAGTGTGATGGGAGGATTTGTGACATAATTTTCCATTGATCAGTTTTTATCATATTCTGAGGCTGAATGATGATTATTCAGAGGATTCTGAGGAAAATTTCTAAGGATGTTACCATTACTGATCAAGAAATTACTGTGCGAAAAGAGCCTTCTGTGTAGTCATACTGACTGAATGACCTCGGATCTAGATGGGAGCGTGAAACGTAGTGGTAAATAATATCAGACCAACCTTGACGGAGAGATATCCACCTACAATCCGTTGCAGGAACCAGCTGTACAAGATACCCCAGCTACATCACCACCTAGGTCGTGCAAAGGTAAGAATTCGCCTATACCGCCACCCTCCCTAGACAGTGATATGGCTGCGCATTTGAAACTACCTACCTTAAAGGGGGTAGGAGATGAGGATATGGACTAATTTTGGTTCGTTGCGGACTCTGTATGGACTGCGCAAAATGTGGCGATTGATACGGTAAAAAGGGCACAGTTGTCGTTGGCCTTCGAGGATAGGGCCCTGGACTGGTATATGCGGTATATTTCCCAGAATGGGGGTGCCTCTATTCAAGATATCAAGGATGCTTTAAAGCACCAATTTAGGAAGCCAAAATTTTATTCCTAGTTGGTAGCAGAAGTAAAGGACTTCAAACAAGGTGCGTCTGAGTAAGTATGGGAGGCTGACCAGCGACTAAATAAAGAAATCAAGGAAGGAGGATTCGAATATGATGATAGAAAACATACGAAATGGTTCATCACTATTTTGTTACTTCACCTGCACACGCCAATGAGTCATCAGACCTTTGAGTTGCAGGAGAAGGCTGTGGAAGTCGCTATGAAACTAGAGGCTGCCCCCCGAGAGGATACGTCAGCAGGGGTACAACAAATCTAGGAACAACTTGGGGCTATGCATATGGAGATACAAAACCTGCAAAAGGAGCAAGGAAAGGACATTTGCGCAAATATCTGCTGCATACGATGCCGGGCGTCTGGCCATATGAAGGATCAATGCCCTCTACTGACGGATTACATGCAAGTAGGAGGACCTAGTCCAGTACGCCCAGGGGAAAGTAGGGAGCCCGTCCTATTACGACCAGGTTCAAGAGGACCTGAACTATGGTGTGATGATTGTCGGGTAGCAGGATTTCATGATACGAACCATTGCCCTCGGCTAGGTGCATATGTCCCAGAACTAAAGCAACAATGGTGCCGATTTTTCCAATCAGTGCGACATGATGAGCAGAACTGTCGTACTTATGACTTAATGATGGATCGTGGGAAATTATATAGGTTACAATCGGACCTTGCATCACCAAGACTTTCTGCGCACTTTGGAGGATCACTGGCCCAAAGCAGAGGAGGTCAGGGAGGAAGCGCAGGACGAGGATGTGGGCAGCTAGTCTGTTATAGCTATGGGGAAATAGGGCACTTTGCTAGAGAATGCCCAAATCCCACCAGGAAATCATGAAAATATTGTAGGCAACTGGACCATGAGGTAGAGGACTGCCCAATTTTAATAGCCAAGATGCAGGAAAAGCAGCCCACCCCTACGCAGAACATAAAACGAGTTAAATCTGAGCTAATAAGGGCGGATCCCTGTGTAAAATTCATGACACGCAGCAGGATGGTCACCCAGGGAGCAAAAGAGGTGCTTGCCTCCTGGGAAGGAGTGCCTTTCAAAGAATAAACACCACTGACAGTCCCCACACAGCTGCCAATGCAACCTCAGATAGAGGAAGGGTTTGAGCCCTTTTTAAAGGCATGTCTGAAGCTGCTGCGAAATCCGTAGGCTGTAGGAAATATCCAAGCACTACTGAATACCTGCGCAGTTCGGACCAATTTGATCCTTGAAACCAAATATGTACACAAACTATACATCTATAAGAAGCGTACCAGAAGAGAGATGTGATTAACTGCGCAGATTGGTGACTACGAGATGGATCAAGTTATCTTATATCTAGGGTCAGATGTGAATGTATTACCAAAACAGACATGGAAAGAAATGGGAGAACCTAAACTATAATGGTCCACCATCCAACTACGAATGGCCACTCAACAAAAAATTATCCCTCTAGGGAGATTACCAAGACTCATGGTTGACATCGCAGGGGTAAGGGTCCTAGCTGACTTTGAAGTCATAGAAATTGTGGAAGATACAGATCCCTACCCTGCGCTCCTTGGACTGGACTAGGAAATTGACATGGGGGGTGTCATCAACCTCAAGAAGCACAACATGGTGTTTGAAAGCAAAGTTATGCATGTCATAGTACCACTAGATCCAGCATAAGGTGCGCGGTATACAGAGCCAGCCTATGAGGAGGAGGAATTAGATCACATTTATCAATTAACTACGCAGGATGAAGATCGAGTTAACCCCATGGATGAAGGAATGCTCTACTGAGAAAATGATAGTGAATATTTTTCTGACTCTGATGAGGAGCTTGAAAATTGGCAAGGCCAATTGCACGAAGTTTCGACACTCCAATGTCTTCAAACCGTCAGGAATTTTTGGTGCATCTCTACCATGGAAAGGAACCTGCCCTACGAGGAGGATGCAGATGATAGTCAAGAGACAGTTGAACCTAATATTCTCACGGAAAATAGGCTAGGGGCACTATCACTAACATTGCGCGGAGCACCTACGCAAGGACCGGTATTCTTCGCCCAGGAGAAGTATTGGAGAAGGGTGATCCTGCGCATAGGGACCTTAGTTGCCAGATGGACTCCAAGGTCAGTTGACCTATGCAGACACTTGCTGACATACAACATTCAAGGGTAAGATCAAGCCTTACACGGACAGGCTTGCCGAGGTACCGCTGACCTAGGCATGTGTCAGGTTATGAACCTGCCTGGACCCACGGGTCATTTGAAGAATTTGCGGATGCCTGAAGTAATAAATGGCACGAGGATGCATGACGCAACCCTCTCATGCAAGGATTCTCCAACCAAGGGTAAAGCGCATGGCTCGAAAATACTGATGGCCAACTTGCAAACACACCTCGCGTCGACCTTCATTCAGGGTACGCGCACGACATACAGGCATCATCCGTGATCTGACATTCCGTGGACATGAACTCAGGCATGCAGGACGACCGTCAACACATCCTGATTTAATAAAAAATGGATCTTACAAGTATGCACATTCAGCGGTAGATCATCAATGCAGCCCTTTATGGTAAGATTGATCTACCTGATTGATGGTTAGTCTCACGAATGGGCTACTCCACCATTAAATAGCTCCGGACGGTGTGACGATGACTGGATAATTACACACCAGGCTATTTATTCACCCTACAACATGCTCCTACTATCTGCGTACTGGTTTTTTGTGCTCATTAACATTCTCTGGGTTTCCCGCTTTCGTGTTGCTAGAACGGACCCAACCAGAGAGCCTGGGAATGCTGAGTGTAGTCACAGGGGTGAGCACTAGCTCCTGGAAGAAAGGATTGTCTGTGAGCCACATGCAGATGGAACACTGCAATACAGGGACATGCTATGACTTCTCCACAATTCTGGAGTCCCGCCCAGCCAAAGCAATGTGTGTTCCCTCCCTCGAATTTCCCTCGTCAATGCTCATGATCTAACTACGAGGGACATCCAAATTGATTTAGCACAACTATCTCACACAGAGCTACAAGGAATGAACACCAGAGTGTTGCGCAAATTTTTCCACCGTGACCAAGCCAGGTTACAGTAGTATGATATACCTCAAGAAGTACGGGACCAGGGGCTTGCAGTGGTCACAGAGGTAACACATATTATTCAAGAGTAGCTGACGCAGGATGCACAACTAGTTGAAGTAGCTACCCAACTATGGACGGCCATCCAGCACCATCCCACACTTCAACATATCCAGACGGAATTGCAGCAGGCAGAAGCTACTCTGGACCAAGTCAGAGCCTCCACACCCTCCACCGTCTCCATGCAGCGTCTAGCCATCTTGGACAGGATTGAGAACCTTCTCCACAACAATAATGTCATTCAAAAACCGTTGAAACCATGGGCTGACACCACACTTCAACTCACCAAAGATGCTCAGTCTGCCATTGCACGCCTCCACCGGCTGTTCGAACAGGTTATAGTGGCTCTAGATGACCCTGCCTCCCTCACACTGGTCAACATTGCGCAACGAGCTGCGGCCCAGAGTAAGGAAGTTCTTCCACCACTCCTCCGCACTCTGGCTACCTTGCGCATGCAAATCGAAGCTGCACCATTGCAATGACTCAGGATGAGTCACAAGATTGTGTTGGGGGAATTTTGGAATGGGGTCTCCTAACAAGCTACGAAACTGGTCCATTTTGAATATTTTTTATTATATTTAGCCTAACAGAGGGGTTTTGGGGTGGGTCAAAGCCCCAAACGCATTGTAATGGGTCAAAGGGTAAACTAGAGGTCCAAAAACCATGGGTTGCGAACCATAGGAAAGTCGAGGCTAGATTGTTATAAACATAGATGCATTTTGTATTGTAAAGGATAAGAAATGATGAGCTATTGATGCAAATTGTGATTAATCTATCTGTTTAGGTTTTGGGGAATGGACTCCTGATGGCTGTGTGCGCGGAGATCCAAGTCTAGCTATGTGCAGACCCTGCTGCTGTGTGCGCAGGTTGGGAAGGGAATTGGAATTGTAAGGAAGAATTGATGAATGAATGAATGTGAAAGGTTGTTAGAGAACTGAATCTGTGAGTATTTTTATGTTAATTACTGATAATTGTTGTATTATGCATTTTTTGTCCTTAAGCTGTGAAATATCTGTATACTGCATTCTTGGATCTAGATTTGTTATTTTCTGTTATGTACTGTTGTGTTGATGTTATAACAAGCATATAACTATAGATCTAGTGCACATGGATGCGAATAGAGACTTAATTAACTCTGCATAGAATAAGTTAATCGACGATTACAGGACCTCGCACTGCTCTGCTTGATTTACCCATGCTTTCTCAGGGTGTAGAAACATGGTTCCAACACCCACCCATACTACTTCGGGTAAGAATTTTACCTACGAAAGTAGGTCACTACCGAAAGGGCCAGTAGTATAGGGGTTTGTTGGCAAACCTTGCTTACCGGACCTAGGTCAGGACCCCTCGAGCCAATAGGGGTGGTGGCAGGGTAGGATATGTCTGAGTCCTACGCGAATTAGATTATGGCGTAGCAGGAGGGCTACCTGCAGTGTGCGTAGCCTCAGTTTCTTCTAGATTTGGCCGATATCTCTAAGGGTTATATGTAACTCCTTCCTCCTTCTGATTTATTTCGTAATATTCCTGCTGCACGTGGTGCTTTTAATATGTTCATAGTTCATTCACTCGGTGTGGCTTCACAAAACACCCTTTTCACTTAATAGCATCTTAATCAACAAAGAAAATGTTCACAAGAATTTACCTCTCAAACCCTTGAAAAATATTCTCTCAGCTTCAGAGTATGACATGAATTTATCTACTGTAAACTCTGTCACAAACCCGCCCAAGATACTATCAACCCAGTGATCTACTGTCCCAGTGATTTTTTTATCATTTTTCTCCAACTATTGGATTAATTCAGGGGTCCAATGTGTAACCCTATCGTTCTTCCAACAGGTCTCGAACTCCGCCAATCTTGACAACCACTCCTGCAGCTCATGTGCGAACGTCACGAATAAGATCTCATGCACCTATGTGAAGATATACTTATTCTTCCACTTTTTAGTAGACAATTTCTTATTCTTGTTTTATTTTAGGAAAAATTCCTGGATCTATTTTTCGAACCACTCTTCAATTTCAAATTTTATGGATTCCACAAACTCTGACTCATTGCCTGGTCTCTCTCTCAAAATTCTCCTAGTCCCACCAACGGAACCATTTGTTGGTTTGAGGGGTCTTGACCCAGGTTCATATTTAAGGTTAACCAACAAAACCCTATACTCCTGGCCCTTTCAGAAATGACTCGCTTACGCAGGTCAAGGTCTTACCTGAAGTAGTATGGGAGGGTGCTGAAACCAGGTTTCTGCACCCTAAGAGAGAGAGATTTAATGAAGTGGGTGCCCTTATATCTGAACAGGCCTACACTGAGAAAGCCCTAACCAGAGACCCTTAACAATATACGTAATAGAATAACTTGCGCGCAACCCGTAACTTATAATGTAATCAATTAATAGGAGAAATAGGACTAAAAATCACCAGATCTATGCATTAATTATTCGTTAAAGCATCGCATCCACGTGCGCAATCAATTATCTAGCCGTATTCAACATCACAAATATAACAGAGGAAATAACATGCAACGTAACATATCAGAGAGACAATGGATATTAGCAAAACATCCTTCTATTTACTAATACTTCAGATCCTTACATACTCTTTCACCAGTCCACGCACACAACTAGTGGGGTCTGCACACAGCATGACTTAGGGTCTCCGTGAACACAGCCATCGGGAGCTATTGGGAAACCAGCTCCAAAAATATAATAAAAGAGAGATCAACGCCTTAGAAATCAACCACTTCGAGGGGGAAACCTCCAATACATTACATAAATGAACAATTCTTGGATGATACAAATGACAAAACCTCCTTTCTATATATAAGAGTCTATGGGGCCATAATGTAATCCTAGTGGGGCCACAGTGTAATCCTATCCGACCCAAAAATAATAATTTAAGGGCACAATAATAACAATATGGGGGTTACGGGGGTACAACAATAACAATAATGGGTTTACACTAACAACAATAAGGGACTATACTAGTAATATAGGGACCTAACAGGAGCCCTTACCCAGACAAGTTCACACCAAGTCCTCAGAGAATATCTATCCTTAACATCATATCAGAAACCTATCCAAAACCTGACTCTTCGACTCATCCTAGACTCTTACTTATACTTTTAGCATGCACTATACTATGGTCCACAAACTATGGTTTGAGACCCCTAGTTCTACCCTTTTCTCCCACTACAATGCATGAGGGACTTTGACCCACCCCAAAGTCCCTTAACTTGTGCTACGCATGACCAAAATACTCAAAATATTAAACAATTGTATCAAAATTTCATTCGGGGGACCCCGCTCCAATAGTATGCTATGATTAACAAACAATTTTCAATAATGTGAAAGATACATAAGTCCCTCAAAACAAGACCAATTTTCATGAATGTGAAAGCTGTATAGATTTCTCAAAACAAGACCATCGATGTCTATTCTAACTGCTACTCCCACACCATCATAGAAGTACAAAGAGCATCAATCACTGCATAAGTGTACTACTACACCCACACCATCACAGAAATGAAGAGAGCATCAATACATGTAAGTGTAGATCCTATATGCAGTAATTCCTATATTTGAAAACAAAATTTGATGAAGTTTATCATACTTGAAAATTTTGATTTTGTTTTGGACAAAACTTACCTGTCATAATTATTTGTTGATGTTTGAAAATAAATATTTCTTTGTCATCGTTGTTGATGTTTGAAATATATTTGTAATGTTTGGGTGTTCACAAGTGAACGATGTTTGAAATAGATTTGTAAGGTTTGGATGTTCACAAGTGAACTGTGATATACAAATAGGTGATGACTATAATGAGAGAAGTGACCGGATGGATATACAAAGTGCTGATATATAGAGAGGTGATGACTGTATGCAGAGAGGAGAGGTGATGACTATATGCAAATAGGTGACCGGATAGATATACAAAGAGGTGACCAAATGAAAAAAAAGGTATGAAGAGTGGCATTGAAGCTAGATGAAAATCAAGTTTAATGACCACAGTTCCACCTATTGTGCAGGATCCGAGGAGTTCCCTGATATTAGAGGAGTAGTTTCATATATTATTATGGATAGTAGGGTCCTAGGCCAACATGCGAACACCCACATGTCCACAGTCATAAACAATCACAAGGGGCAGGTGGCAACAATAAGTAGTCAATATTATAATGCTGAAATCATAACTACTATACATCCAAAGTATTTCTCACATAAAATGATATGAAGTAATGCTAGAAGTAAGGATAGCATTAATGAACCTCACACAAATATATAAAATTTGCATAAAAGTGTTCGGAAATCATGAAGTGATAGAAAACATTGGATATAACTTTGAAGATGGAAATCTTGAAGAAACAAAACTTTGGATATAATTCTGGAGATATTGAGAAATATGTCTTGAAGAGAGTGAAGCCTGCAATAAGAGATCAAATCCTTTTGTCCAATAAAAACTATGAAAATAAAATTTAAATAAGTTTAAATTCAAACTTTAATTGAAACATAGGTTAAAATGCACCATATGAATAAAGTTCAGACAAATTAATGCATAGTCAGTGATCTAGCAATCACCATATACCATGCCTTTGGGTAGGTATAATAATAGAATTTGAATTTGACCTTTCAGATATCATGAATTCTATTTTCATTATATATTTTTAATCTTAATTTTTAAATTTTTTGTACATAAAATATATATATAATTAAAATCGTTCGAAAATTTTCATCATAAAAAAAAATTGTTATAATTTTTTTTAATAAATTAAATAACCAATTAAATTTATTTTATGTAAAACTAGAAATTGCACCACATGTTGCAAAGGAAACCTTGTAAGGTTGTGGTATAGGAAAGAATAAAATATAAGAAAGAAGAGGTAGTAGGAACTCTCTGGGCTTCCACTGATCGTCTAGAAGAAGGGGTAGAGAATTATGTTTATTGGACCTCAAATCAAAATATCCATATTGGGTAATTGATCTGGAACGACTTATTTGTTATTAATTGCATGTAAGATGTGTTTTTTCATAATGGATGAGAAATTTTGGCCAAAGACTCAAGACCTCTATATGACGAAATTTGCATGTTTATTTTTTTTTCCGCATAAGGATGCACTTGGTTTTTATGACCAGGTTGGGCAGACTTCACCCTTCCACAAAATTATTTGCTTCTTTTAGGGCTTGTTGTAAGGTTGGAAGCTTCTCTTCACCATGTCTCCTTTATTCTGTATCCTTGACTTTCCTTTAAAGGTAAATTTAGTGTTATTTGATAAATGAGAATTATGAACATTCATCATTATTACTCAAGATAAATCATGTCCTCTGAAATAATTTGGAAATTTAAAAAAGATCACATATTTTAAAAAAAATCATTATTAATTTAATTTTTTATATATTAAGAAATAATACTCATGAATTATAAAACAGATGTAACATAAATAATATATAACAAAAAAAACCATGTATTTTTGGAATAATAAAATAGTTGTAACAAAAATAATACAGAACAAGAAAAACTATGTATATTTGGATGTATGAAAATTTAGATACATTTTATTAAGTAACATTTTAAAATAATAATGGTTATAAACATTTAAAAATAATTTTATTAAATAATTAGTTTAGATCCAAAGTTAAGATTTATTTAGGCCATCTTAGTTCCCCCCTATAAAGAAACTACATTCCACATGAACACCATGGGTCAATACCATGGGTTGTATTTATAGTTTATCATTATTATTTTTTATTGTATTTTGACCTACCTTAAAATTTTCATTACATTATGTCAACCTTTTTATTTAATTTACTTTTATTTTTAATTTTGTGTAATTTAACATAGTCACAATGTTAAACATGACATTACAACCTTTCTATCATACTTTGTTGGAGAGCATAGTAACACAAAAGTGTAATATTAATATATAAATATTTATTTAATTTTTTTATATTGTTTTTTATCCATGTAATATAAATTAATTGGTTTTTGTGGAGTTTAATTTTATGATATAAATTTTATTATAAATACAAATTTTATGTTTATGTACCCAAAAATTCAATGTTTATGTATTTTACAATTTTTTTTTTATTCACTAAACTAATTTATGTTAAATCTAATTTTATTAAGCTATTAATTTTAATTCTATTAAAATAATTGAGGTTAAAATCTAACAAATTTTTAATAACAACATTTTAACTTAAAAGTCACCAAAACCTGAATTCAATCTAACTTATTAAAAAACAAAATAAACTAGCATTATAAAAAACATATATAAAAATATCTACTTGATCTGATGGCCTAAAACATTTAAAAATTTTATGCTTATGTACCCGAAAATTTAATGTTTATTTATTTTACAATTTTTTTTTATTCATTAAACTAATTTATGTTAAATATAGTTTTATTATGTTATTAATTTAAATTTTATTAAAAAAATAAACATTAAAATCTAGAAAAATTTTAATAACAACATTTTAAATTAAAAGTCACCAAAACCTAAATTCAATCTAACTTATTAAAAAGAAAAAAACTAACATAAAAAAAAAACATATATAAAAATATAATTCTAGCTTTCTCTTGTTTATGAATAAATTGTCTCTATATCACTATTGTCTGTCTCTTTTTGAGCACTTGCTTGAATCAGTGAGATAATGTAGCTCATCTAGATTCCAATATCCTCGAGTAACCCATTTTCTGAATAGTCCTATTTTGTTTTTAATTCTAATATTTGGTCCTCCATAGCCTTCTCAATGTTGTTTCGTTCTAAAGAATCATACATTCTTGATAAGTATTCATTGTCCTGCTTTTCTTCTTCCATATACTTCAAATCTAGATAAATGAAACATGAGATAAGCTTCATGACGTTTTCCAAATTCCAATATTTTTCATTGCACTTCTCATGTGTATCACAAAAAATGGATTCCATACATTCAATGTTATGCCCTTTTTAGGGCTTGTTGTAAGGTTGGAAGCTTCTCTTCACCATGTCTCATTTCTTATGCATCCTTGACTTTGATACAAATAATTGTTTCCGACCCCTTTAAAGGTAAATTTAGTGTTATTTAAGAAATGAGAGTTGTGAACATTCATCATTATTTCTCAAGATAAATCATGTCCTATGAAATAATTTGGATATTGAAAAAAGATCACATATTTTAAAAAATTAATTATTAATTTAATTTTTTATATATTAAGAAATAATAAGCATGCATTATAAAACAGTTGTAACATAAATAATATATAACAAAGAAAACCATGTATGTTTGGAATAATAAAATAGATATTTGGATGTCTGAAAATTTAGATACATTTTATTAAGTAACATTTTAAAATAATAATGGTTATAAACATTTAAAAATAATTTTATTAAATAATTAGTTTAGATGGAGAGTTAAGATTGATTTACCATCTTAGTTCCCCCCATAAAGAAACTACATTCCACATGAATACCATGAGTTGTATTTATAGTTTATCATTTATAAAAAACATATATAAAAATATTTACTTAATCTAATGGCCTAAAACATTTGTTTTCAAATAGTGATTCCTTACCGTGAAATTAATATTTAATATTTCTATCATAATTGTAGGTCAATCTCTTCTATTTTTATGAACATTTTTTTATTGAGATGTTATGTAAAACCAATCAACTTTTGGCATGATAACAAGTGTAAAATTGTTATAAGGATTAAACTCTTTATCGTAAAAATGTGTATGAAGGCCCTAATATCATAACACTTTCCCACCTAATACCATAACACTTTCCCAAACATTTCTATAGGGTATAAGGGTTTTTTTTTTTTAAGACAAAGAGTTTGAGATTAAGAAATTTGTGAAAGAGAAAGTTATGGAAAAATTCAATACCTATTTCCATCCCTCACATACAGAAGCAATCAATCATGGCCTCTTTAAACCCTCATTATTCTTACTTTTTAAAGTAGGAAAAAATCAATTCTTGTAATTATAGGACCATTATGATTAGCCCCACTTTTTCCAAGCTATAAATAATTATTTTATAAAAGAAGATTAGTATAGGGATAAAATTCCATTGAAAAATAACTGAAGGGTAGACCAGATTTAGGAGCTATCATTCAACTATGGACCATATTTTTATGCTTAGGATCATTGTGGAGTTAATTTTTAATAATGAAATAAATCCATTGGTTGTTTTATTGCCTTTAGAAAAGAATTGGAAAACCTTTGGAATAGGTTGGAAGAGATAAAAGCTCCTTTTCTTAGGGATATTTCATTAAGGTTGTATGAGAACATTATCATTGAGTTTAGGAACATTAAGCACTAGTTGGAAGATATTAATTGTAATACAAGGGTTTATAAAGGTTGTCACTTTTCCCCTACCCTTTTTGGCATTATCTTAAGAAGATAGAATTGTTTTTGGAAGAAGTTGGTCTTGTTCACCGAATTCTCAATAGTATAGTCATAATTCTTTTTATTTACCTCAAACATTATATTATTATATACATGTTTCCTTATTATCTCAGAAAATAACTAAGAATCCTCAATTATTTATGATTTGATGTGGGTATGATTGTTAGCATTAAAAAAATGAAATTTATGATTATTAAATCCATAAATATCATTTTCAATACCTTTGTAGATGACAAAAAAATTGAACAATATATTGGAATCAATATTCATCACATGCTTAGCTGGAAATATAGCATTGAAAAAAGGATAAATGATAGGGGAAATCCTCTTATAGCTTAGAAACGTAATCTGAAATAAGTGGAAATTTGGATAAGGGGTGTTATACCTTAAATTACTTCCTCATAATATCATAGGAGATTACTATGCTTTTAGTTGAAATACACCCTTTTACACCCCCTTTTTCTAGCCTGTTTAAGACTATTACATACCATGAGGAAAAAATTATCCTAGTCTGTAACACTTTGCCTCTTGATCTAACTTGTGTTACTAAATTATCACTCATTCACGAGAAAAAAAGCTTGAGTTAACTCACTTTGAAACTCTTGTTCACTTAAGGAAACTCTTAAAAGGTAGAATGTGATTGCCTTTTCCTCATATATAGCTTTTTTATAAACAAACAAAGCATACAAAAGAGGAAAGAGCCATAAATCACAAGGAAGATTTTTCATAAACAAATAAAGAGGATAAAAGAATTAAAGCATGAGAAAACATCATCCACCACAAAGCTTTTTCCCAAATTGAACTAAGGAAGAATTTGGTAATCTTTATAGCCTCCACTTGCCTATATATTGGAGGATTGACCATTGAGAAATGGATTGGAGTTCATTGTAATGTAACTCTATCAATATCTTCCTTGAGAGAGAGTGTTTGAAGTTAGGAGCCGGAGAAGGTGTTGCTCCAACCACATCTATTGGTTGTAATCTCCTTCCTATTTGATTAATAAATATAAAAAAATTTCCTTTCTTCCAAACTGTTGTTCATTATATTTGATATTATGTTTAATTGATATGTATATGTAAACTAGAGAGTTTATGGTGAAAATTGCAAGTGAAATGTTAAGGGTTTTAGCCAATTATGTAAGTTACATTAACACATAAAAATTCTTTTAAAAATCAGTTTTGTGGAAAAAATGAAAACATCAGTACCATAACAGCATACAAAAGACATGAAACGATGAAGGATTTCACCCCTCCTGGGCTACATCTCTAGTCCAGCTTCCAGTTTTGGGCCTCTTTAATTATGCTCAAAAATATGTGTTTGCATCAACTTACAATGATAAAAATGAAAAAACAATGTCTCCAATGGCTCCAAAATAATAAAAACCCTAGTTGGGATCTTTCTGCACTCAAAAAGGTCAAAGATTGACTCATTTATTCTCTAGAGAGGTTTTTCGGCTAACTATTTCCAAATCGCACCCACCTGCTAACTGTTCTATAATATCTGAGTTTTGCGGCCACATGGAGTGACAATTTTTCCCAGTGTCGGCGTGATTCTCGTCTGTTTGGATGCAATTTGTTTCTTCATTAAATTTCCTATATCAGCCCATGAACCAACAAAAAAGTGCCACATTGGACAATTTTTCCTGGGGTCTGGGTTTTCCGAACAACCCGTCAAAGTCTTAACTATACTCGAGACTACAGTTCGGTGGCGTGGTTGGGTTAGACTCCCACCAGTTAACTAAACCTGCTAGGAACCAAAGTTGCTACTGTTGTTAGTTATATGACTTCCAGTTAGTTTGAAAACTTGCACCCACACATAGCTATGATTGTTTCCACCACAAAACATAACCTCTCATGCACTAACTGTTTCATATGATAAATATTGACTATCAGGTACTAACATTTAACTGTGGTGATAACATAACATGTATTTGCCAAAATAATTGGTTTTATTATAATGTATGGTTCAGGGTTGATATAGCTGACCATCATTAAAACCATGTCATCACCTATTAACCATAACATAAACCTCCAACTCCATATATTGTAACCTCTGAAACCACCGGGCTTGGTGACTGCCAGTTGTATTGGTGGTTAAATCCAAAAATTTGGTTCTACCATATATCATATGGTTCGTGAAATGTTGTGGTTGTGTTATAAAAAATTTCTCCCAAAATTTTGGTTTATGTGTTTATTATATGGTGCTGCGGTTAGGGTTAACCTCGGGCCCTATCTTCCTGCCACATACCATGGTTGGGCGGATCGAGGCTAGGGGTTAATCCTGGTCCCAAACCCCATTTTCGATACCATTAAAATTTATATATGAAATATATACTATTGTTATTAAGAACCATCGGTGGTGCAATGGTGGAGCACTGCAGTTCCACCCTAAAGGTCCAATGATAAAACCCCATAGATGCCGAGTTTGGCCATAAAAAAAATCCCAAGTAAGAGGAGGCCACATGACTCCCCCTAATTGGTCCAACAAACAAAGCCATGAGCCAATAAAAAATTTCATTCACACCCAATAACAAGATGACAAATGTTAACCAACCATAGGCCCAAATAAACACAGTCTCTGCATAGTCAAATGCTCAGTCAACATACAGACGGCTGACTGGGTGTACCTACACATCACTTTACAAAAAATCTAGTTGTTTTCCAATTAAATCAGAATGCGATATCAGTTTTGAGTGAAATGAACTATGTTGGATTCAGGTTGATGAGATATTCGCTTTCGCACTAGTTTTGATACATTTCAAGCACTTTGAAATTTGAGCCTTATTCTAATCCACCAAATCATTCCTCCCCATTGGAAGCTTTTGGACGTCCAAAATCTCATTTTCAGTCAACAAATAGATGAGGGTACAACTCCCTCACCCTTCCAATTTCAATCAACTTAACTTTTCTTGGATTTTTCGCTTTGATTTTTGCATGAAAGTGCATCACTTTACCTGGTTTTGGAGTCCTCGCATTGTTATAAAAAATGGCAGCTTGCTGCAATTTTCTAGAATTTGCAGAACATAAAACTGCCTTTGACGAAACATGAACATTACTTTCTTTGTATTCCATCAAAGGAGACTTATTAAATTTAAAATTCACTTCACCTTGAACATTGTTTCCATGATGATGCTTAGCATGTCTAGCCTTGCATTTGTCTTGACTATTTACCAAATGTGATCTCCATTGCCATGCACCATCTATCTTCAAAGAAAAAACATTATTGAACCCACAAGAAGATGTTTTGGGACCAATTTCCTCTTTGTAAAATACCCTTTTCATTTTATTTTTAACCCATGCATTCTTTAACACTCACATATTGTTCACACCAATGTTCAACAATGATGCATCCTGCTACAATTTCACTTCATTTGTTTACCTCTTTTAGAAGGAGACATGTTAGAATCCTGAAAAATATTATCACATTAATTATAAACCTTAATGAAATCATATTTCAAACTTGATTCATATCCTTGAAAGGATTTAGGTTCCTCAACATCTTTATGCTTGAACATTAACAATGCAAAATTATGACTAGCATTAACAATCCTCTTCACTTGTCGAGCATTCACAAGAGACAAACTCAATTTCTTGCTATGTGCTCTAAAAATGTACTCAATCCCATTCTTGAAAAAATGGTAATTATTCTCATGGCGATGAAAAATGTCTCTCATATCATAAATATATGGGATTCCCAAAACAATACCACATATACCAAGCGTAACTACATCAAGTTAAACTTCATCAATAAAGTTTTTAGTGACTGCAAATCTAAGTACGCATTTCCTTGTCACCTGCAATTTTGAATTCTCGCATACCCAACCTAAAGGATAAGGTTTAGGATGAGGAATGGTTTCCAAATTAAAATTATTGACAATATCTTCAGAATTGAGCTTTTCTTGTGAAGCACTTTTCAGTATCCTATAATTTATAGTATCACAAGGCAACTGATTATTCTTTTCAGATCTTCTATATTGAAAATAATACTTCATGGCTGTCATTTATTTTCAATAAGGAAATGGTGGTCAAAAAGGGAAAAGGATGGTTATTCCAAGGTTTTGGAAGCCCCATTACAAGATAAAGGTGTTCAATGGAATTCCATTACCGAAGATTTTCTACCACAGCTATACCTCAACCACAATAAACCTTTCCTTACCACAGCAAACCTTTATCCCATTTACCATTTACCTTTTCATCGGACCAAAAAATCACATTTTCACTTGCCATTTGTGTTACACAGCAATTTGTCACCATCCCTGCAATCCCCCATCCTGGACATTGGAGGGCTCATTCTGTGACCTGTGGGCAGTGACATAACCTGAAAACACTTTCATGGCATTCCCCTAGACATGGACTTTCATTCCCCTGAAGACATCTCCTTGTGAAAAACCCTAAAAATAGCCTTTTCATCCTTGGCGCGACTAGCCAGTGTTATACCCGTGCCAATGGGGGAAATCCTCCAAAGAGGGCGCGCCAATTGGCGCTTTGTCTCAGAGTTGCACTCGCGCCAGGCTTAATAAAGGGTGTTTTTAAAAAATAAATGGCGGAAGATTGACTTTAACCAACTCCTGAACTGGTCTCTAAATTGAGTTGGGACGTTTGGCTCCGGATTTCCATGTAGAGGAAGTAGTTTGCCACCTCTCATGGAAGCTTCCTTGAGGAGAGGGCCAATCCCATGATTGTAGGGATCCCAACTCCTCTTCCACCATCTATATAAGCTTGCCATTTCCCTTTGCAAGCTAGTCTCCAAGAGCCTTCATAGCCTAAAGAATGCTGCAATAGCCCTCATAGAGGCAAATCTATAGCAAGGAGATTGACGATTGAAGAGAGAGGCTTGTCCCCATCCTTGACAAGCTTTACCGAGACGTATTCCGCTAACGACCCGTCGAAGGAGAATTCAGCGTCAGAGCCAGGTTGTATTTTCCTTTGTATGAATTAATGATAAGCGACTATTGGTTATGGTTCCACTCGTTTTGTTCATTATGATCATGAGTTGTGTCCTCTCTGACTGACGCATAATTGTATATATTGGATTTTACGCATGTGTTTGTTGTGTTTCTTGTGTGTGTAGGTGTTCGGTCGCGACGAGCGTGAGGATTGTGATCTACCGGAGCAAAGGAATGGGAGCGCTACCTTCTCTACAAACAACAACATTGGATTCGAGGTAAGCCTTCTTTGCAAGTTGGTTTATTGCAATTAGGGAACTGCACCATAGCGTGTTACGATTGTTGCTAGACCCATTCTGGGCTAGCAGGGATCACCTCTGTCTGCAGAGGGGCTTTACCTCTACAAAAAAGTGGCGACTCCACTGGGGAGTTAGCTTGTTGTTTGCTTTATATACTACAGACGGAGCCTAAAGTTAGCCAGATAGCCTTCGAAACGCTCTTGCTCTGCATTAGCGAAAGTGGATCAATGCTGCTTTAGTCAATCTCTGGTCTAGTTTATGAAATGAACACTTGGAGTATTGTCTTGTCTTTTGGTCGATTCTTGACTTTGCTTGCTTGATCAGCTCTTTTGGCTGGCTCTTTTCGTGTCTTTGGCTTTTGGTTTGAGCTCCAACATCACTGATCTGCTTCTTGGATTGCTTATTTTTATTTTTTCATAGAAAACTTGACTGGCGTGCTTAATAGCCTGACATTAACGCCAATTGGCACTAGTTGACAATTTATTACTCGTCCCAATCCTTTTATGGCGCTAGTTTCAGCCTGACAGTCGCGTCAGTGCTGTAAGGTGCTAGGGTTTTCTTAGTTTTGAGCTTTCTGAGCTTGATATGTGATTTTGGTTTCATTTTTTCGACTGCTTGAGTGTTCTAGAGCCTTGTTTGACTGACTGCGACCTTCTTCCTTTGGTTGTTTGCCCGTTTCTATCAATTTTACATTTTAGTCCTAGGGCATCTAGGTGCTATTATGCGTCGAGCCTCCCTTGGGAGTTTTGGTTTCTGTCTGTTCAGTCAGCTTTGTGATTGTTTCTTTGCACTCTTTTGGTGGTTGTCTATCTTTTTATTGCATTATTTGAGTGATTGACTTCCTCTTCATTTGAATTCTGCCTTGTCTCGTTTTGGGCCTAGATTACATGGTTCATTTGAGTCTTTGGGTGTCTTTTGATTTGAGGGACTTTTTGTCAATTTGAGGTCTGTTTGTTTGTTTGCATTGAGTGAAATTTGATTGTTTTTTCTCTTTTGCGATCACTTCTCAAATTTCTTGTCTCGTTAGTTTTCATTTTGTTTAGTGCATTTTTCTCTTAAACATTGAAAATACAAAAAAAAATCTCTTTTGCTTTGGATTAGTTAGTGTGAATTAAATCTTTTCAGTGTTATTAGTGATTAGTAACTTTGAAAGAAAAGCTTTTAGTTTCCATTAGCTGCATTAGAGATATCATTGGTTTTTGTCTGATTATTTTTTTATTGTGTGAAAATCTCTTAACTCTCTCGTAATTAGCTTTCATCGAATGAAATGATATACTGTGGCATGTAGTGTGCATTTAGGCGATTTTGAGACATAACACTCACTAGGGCCTGAAAACTGAAACATAATTGAAGATAAACATTAAAATTCATTCAATTTACACTAAGGCGGCATTGAAACATTAACGAAATATTTAGAGGTCTAGGCTAGAGACGTGTTCCGGCGTCTTTAAACCTAGTAGCTGTCGTTCGCCTCTTGGCTTTAGACAACACTAGTACGGACTTGTGCTCCCCGTACCATCGCGTATATAAAGGGAGACCCCACTAAGTTTCTATCCTTTATCCATAGGAAGCTGATTATGCCGCCCTATACCCGTGATACAATGGACACAACATTCGGGGAGATTACCTGCACGTATGTTAAGTCCTTGGTTGATTTCTCTTTCATTTTGAAACTAAGGTGTATATTGCAGTTCACGGTTATTTGGTACACCCTTTGCCTAGCATTCCTGAGCAGTCATTTTGATCTTATCTGACTCCTTAAATTTGAAAATATCACCAAGCGCTTTTCCTTTCATGCTTGCTTCAAAACTGAAAGAGATAGAGTCATATTTCATCCGTTTCTCGACTCTTAAAAAATGAAACGGTGAAGTTTCTAAGTTTCAATGTCGTAAAATAAATCACCCGCGATCACACGCCCTATTATATTTTGCTTGTTGGCTGTTTGATTGTGTGCCTTGGTTATTTTTTAGCCCATGTGTTGTGTTTTATCTTTTCCTTTCGTGATTATTGTCACAGTGGCGGAACCTTCAGTTTCTTCTACTGGTAGTCCATATATAGACGATTCATCAGAGGTCTCACAATCCTCTGCTGAGTTACAACAACCCATCGTTTTCGAGTTTCCCGACGGGGGACTGGTTCTGTCTGAGCTTCCCTTTGGAGGACCAGTTGAGTTCAATTGGCCCTTTTCTGACCCTTGGTCTAGATTTGGAGTAGGGGAACATTTCCCTCCTCTTACATTGGGTTCGCCTTTTTTAGCTTCTCTTATTCCTCCTAATCCTCGCTGTCTATTATGAGATCTAGCGACAGGTTCAAATATGAGTGAATCCAGCCATTATCATAGCAAGGAAATCCCCACGTCTAGTGAAGACTACCAGCTATTCCCAGAAGTAACCCGGAAGTTATTCCGGGAAGACAACCCCGAATCATCTGTTATGTCTTCGCCCGGTCCCTCACTACCAGCAGGGTATAGATCCTTAGGTCAGATTATCACCGCCGCTGCCTCTATGGGCGTATCATCTCCTTCTACAAGGTTGGTCATTCCTTCACTGGGGATTTCTCCTAGGACACCCATCACGTCATCCCTTCAGGTCACTTATGTACCCATCAGGCCCACTGTTTGTGTGGCTGCATCTACACTTGTTGTTACCACTCAGTCCGTAAGGACCACATCACTTCCCAAAGACGTCTATATAGCTTCTGCTATGCTGGAGAATATTTCTCCTGAGGAGTATTGATTTCCCTTACAACAACCGAACCCCGAGGTCGGACAATCCTCTCAAGATCCCAATCGCTCATATTTTTCGCATTATGCACAGGATGGTACGCCCGTATACGTTTTTCCATATCAGTACAATGAGTACGGGAATCCTTTACGTTTACCCGCTCTTGAGGCTCAAATTCATGCTCAGGGTTTACCGTATAACCAGGCTGGGCAGTCTTATAACCCGCAAGGACAACCTTTCAAGGCCAACCTTCGGGCCAGCCTGGATATCCTTATGACCTGCAAGGTTACCTTGCAGGCCAGAAGGGGCCATTATACGGTCCGCAAGGACAGTATTACAACCCTTCAGGTCAGCTCGTGCAACCTCTTCCTAGAGTCCAACTGGGGAAACCTCAAGGACTTGCAGGTCAACCAGGGTACCAACCCGGGCCGGTATACGGTCCTGGGGAGCAAGTCCAACCTTCCCAACCCATGCAACCTCAGTATCCTCTTGGTCCAAATGTTGCACATCAGCCAGGATCATCTTATGGTCTTGCTACAGGTCAAACTGGTTACCAGCCAGCACCTGGCTCCATTCCTCCACCAGGCCAACCGGTCCATCCAGCATAACCCGGTGTTCCTCCAACAGGCCAACCAGTCCACCCGGCACAAGCTGGTGTTCCACAACAACTAGGTCAACCTGTACAACTGGCACAACCTATTTATCCAGGTCAACCTGTTCAACCAGGGCAGCCCGTTCAGCTAGGTCAGCCTGTCCAACCAGGCTAGCCTGCACATTTTGTCAACCCTACCCAACAGCCGATTTATTCCATGCCGCGGCCGAATCAAATGGTGTGCCCTAATTTTCAGGCTCAACAGGGTCCCACCTATCAGCAGCCCACTCAACCTCAAGGTGGTTATTATGCTCATGGTCAATACCAACCCAATTATAACCAGCCCAAAGGTTCTAATTATTATACTCAACAACTCGGCTACACCTATACTCAGCAGCCGAATCCACAGACTGCTCAAACGGGGCCGACATACAATCAGGGTCCATACTCTGGTTATCAAGCCCCGTACACTGGTTACAAGCAACCGAATTAGACTGGTTATACACCCTATACCCCCTACGATCAGAATCCTTCAGGACAGAACCCATGGGGGCAAGGATATTCTCAACCAGCGTGGAGTACAGGTACGGGTCCTTATCGAGGGCCTGGTATGCCATTTAATCCGCAATTGCCGTTCTTGGCTACCTTGGAGTTACCGAATGTTTCTAAATTAACCAATGATCCGATTCTTCACAATCCTTATTGGCCTCCGGTTCCGACCAAGGTACCCGGCGACTGCCCTAAGTTTGAAGTTAAAGCTGGAGAAGACCCCCAAGCTCATGTAATGACTTACCATCTGTGGTGTTCGTCCAACTCTTGGGTGGATGATTCAATTCGTCTACGTCTCTTCCAGCGCACTCTTACTGGTGCTGCCGCTAAGTGGTATATTGAACTACCCCGTGGCATCTTTTAGGATTTCAATACTTTAGCAATGGCTTTTCTGACTCACTTTCAGTTACCGGTTCGTTACGAGGCTAGGAAGCATCTCCTGACTTCTTTGAAGTAGGATAAAGCCACCCACATATCTGATCATATTCATGAGTGGCAGCGCCATCGTATGCTGATCAAGTTTGATATACCTGATCAACTACTAACTCATTGGTTCACCACATCCTTCGTTAACAAAATCGCTCAATATATTGCTATGGGGGCATGTGTGACTAAAGAACAGGCCATCGCACGTGCCCGGTATCTTGATCTAGTAAACTCTCAGTCCGTCATGCTTTATGATATTTTGATTGATGCTCCACGCCTGGGAACCTCTAAAGCTCCACCTACTCCTGTGGTGGATGGTGTTATTGGTTCCGTATCTCAAAATTCTCGAAAATCTTCGAATGGAAAGAAGAAGTCCAATTCGTCCAATGATTCTGCTCTTCCCGCCCCTCCAGATTCTGGCAAGACTGCGGAGGTTAACGCCATTCAGGCTAATCCTACGGAAAAAGCCTCCAAAGGAAAAAAGAAGGGCAAAGGAAAATCCAAACCCAACGTCCCAAAGTCATATTCTTCTAAACCTTGTACTGATGATGGTTCTCAATGTAAACCGAAGTACCCCTGTCGTATTTGTGAAGGAGATCATTATACCAAGGATTGTCCCCGACGATCTGAAATTAGTCAACTTCTCAAAGGCTCCAAAGGAACTCCGGCAGTTCTTAAAGAACCGTTCCCATCTCAGCAGACCCAGATGGTTGAATAGCCTTCGCCATCTGCACCATTTGGGTCCTAGGTCTTTATGATGAATGGTGCTGCACCTGTCTCAATTTCCACGCGTTCAAAGGATTATGCCGGATCGCGTCAGGAAGCTGGAAAGGAAGTTGTGGATGGCCCACCTCCCCCACCCGTCTCCGGTTCTTTGGAAATTGAGAAGCCTACAGCTGAACCTGTTATGAGGCCACCTTCTAAAGGTGTTATGCGAAGATCTTCCTACAACCCAAATGCCTGTGTCGCTCAGCACTATAGTATTGTTGAGGATTTGGCACAGGCGCCTTCTTCCATTTCCGCATTGGAAATTCTTCAAAGTTTCCCATCGCAATGGAAAGATTTTTTTTCTGTGATCGGTGGAATCGATCCCGCCGATTCTATTTTTCTCACCTTCGACTTAGAAAATTTTACCCCCCGACTTCCACATCAAATCGCTCTTGTTATTCAAGTCGGGATCAACGGTCTTAACATCCATAGCGCCGTTGTGGATGAAGGTGCCTCCACCTGTGTCATGTCATCTGCCTGTTGGAAGGCCATTGGCTCTCTGACTCTTTCATCATCTCCCAATGCCTTAGAAGCATTCGATGGTCGGGAATCCTAACCCTTGGGTGTTCTCGAGGGTTTTCCGATTATGTTACAAGGGAAGACAGTCAACGTAGAAGTATAATTGGTTGACGCCAAACTTAACTACAACCTGCTTCTCGGCCGCAGTTGGACTCACGCCATGCTATGCATGCCGTCCACCCTATTTCGGCTTTTGAAGTTCCCTCATGAGGGCAAAATTGTTGTTGTGGATCAGTTGTCTTTCTTCACTTCATCCTCTGAGAACAACGTTCCTTACGTGGATAAGATCCCCAATCCCCCTGACATTGTAGGACCCGGTCTCTTCAAGGACCCCGTCCTCATGGGTATTTTTCCTACGCCACCACCACACACCGTTCAAGTTAATATGGTCTCTAGGTCTGACGACCCATGGATCATCCCTTCACCTGAACAGGTGACCCATTTTGGAGAATCGATGCGTTTAACTCCAGTAGAGATTAATTACTGTAAAATCGTCGCCGCATCTGATCCTCCCCCTCCTCAACATGCTCCTTCGAGCACGACTTTAGATATCTATTCCCAATCCCCCTGGCTCAGCGAGGCCGACTCGCCTGATCCTCTAAAAGAGATTTTTCCTTCTGACGAAGCCATTGTTGAAACAATGTATCTTGAGGAGCTACCTTGGAGCGATGGACATCATCGTTCCTCCTTCATGCCCAGCTTGGGGGCAATGTCAGATTCTCTAGAGCATTTTGCATCTCAGGTTCCTACTCCACCTCTCTAGACGCCCATATTGACTCATGAGGTCCTTTCGGAAGGAAACCTGAGCAACATTACCCAAACCATGCCGATCGACATCTCCGTCAAACTGGGGGTAGTCGAGAACATACACATGGGGATGACTTGTTCTCCTGATGAGATACAAGTTTATACTGATATTTTCCGTGAATTCAAAGATGTGTTCACTTGGTCTTATGAGGAAATGCCTGGGATTGATCCCAGCATAGTAGTGCACGAGATTCCTACCTACCCTAGTGCGAAACCCATGCGCCAGTGCCTACGCCCAGTGCATCCTCACAAAGCCGCTGCCATCAAAGCAGAAGTTGAAAAACTTCGGAGCGCGGGCTTGATTTACCTGATTCCCCTCACAAAATGGGTCTCAAATATTGTCCTTGTAGATAAGAAACAGGGTACTATAAGAGTCTGTGTTGATTACCGTGATATTAATCGGGCCTGTCCTCAGGACAACTACCCCACTCCCTTCATAGATCAAATCATTGACGAATGTGCTGGGAGTGAGATTTATTCCCTGATGGACGGATTTTCTGGGTATAATCAGATAAATATTTTACCTATTGATCAACACAATACTGCATTCATCTGTCCGTGGGGTACCTTTTCTTATAAAAAGCTCCCGTTCGGCTTGAAGAACGTTGGAGCTACTTTCCAGCATGCTATGTCTTACGCATTCCACGACATACGCCATATCGTTCAGCCTTATCTAGATGATCTTCCGGCCCACTCAGCTCAGCGTGAGGACCATCCCGAACACCTCCGCTAGATTTTCCTTCATTGTAGACGCTATAATATCTGGCTTAACCCTCATAAATGCATCTTTTGCGTGGATTCTGGCCGTCTTTTGGGGTTCATAGTCTCCAAGGATGGAATTCGCCTCGACCCCCTAAAATTCGAGGCTATTGTCAATCTCCCATCACCCTCCTCGTTACATCAATTGTAGAGTCTACATGGAAAAGCTAATTTCCTTCGACGCGTCATCCCAAACTATGCGAAGGTGGCCAAAGGATTCACGCGTCTTTTAAAGAAAAATGTTCCCTTTCGTTGGGACGAGATTTCTCTATGATCCTTTAAGAAGCTTAAGACGTTACTTGTTAATGCTCCGTTGCTTCGTCCTCCAAACTATCATTTTGATTTCACCCTATATTTGGCTGCCGCGTTTAGCACCATAGCTATGGTTCTGGTGCAGGATGACGATGATGGAAATGAACACGTTGTTTATTACCTATCATGGAATCTTCTCGACACAGAAACACGTTACGCTCACATTGAGAAGTTGTCATTAGCCGCAGTGCAAGCTGTGCAACGTTTCCGCCACTACATCCTGTTGTGTACAATAACGGTGGTTTCGGATTGCAACCCCATGACGTACATTCTATCTCAACAATTACTGGGGGGAAAATACTCCAAATGGATCGTTATCCTTCAGGAGTTCAACTTAGAGTTTACCACTGCTAAGTCGACCAAATCACTGGTTTTTTTGGATCTCATTTGCTCCCTCCCGACAGACTCCACCCCATCTCATTCCAAGGATCATATCCTGGACGAAACACTCTTCCTTATCAGCACTCGCGACCCATGGTACAAAGAAATTATTGTGTATCTTCAAACATCAACGTTTTGGTCTGAGTTGACCAAAGATGCCCGACGTCGGATTCGGCATCAGCCTCAACCCTACCGCATTGTAGGAGATACTTTATACCGAGTTGGAGTAGATTCGGTGCTCTACCAGAGCTTGACCCTGGAAGAGGCTGAAAGAGTTTTGAATGACTGTCACAGTGGCGCCTATGGTGGTCACATGTCCGGATATGCCACTGCCCAAAAGATTCTGTGTGCAGGTTACTTTTGGCCATCGATATTCAAAGATTGTATTATTGCAATCCAAAAATATCATGCCTGCCAGGTTTTTCAGCGCAAGATGCGCGCGCCACCTCTCCCTCTACACCCTGTTATTACCGTCGACCCTTTTTCAAAATGGCGTAGATTTCATGACGCGTAACCCTCATTCGGCTGGGGGGCATGCATATATAATCGTCTTTGTCGACTACTTTACTAAGTGGGCCGAAGTGATGCCTACACTAGCCGCCGACAGTAAGACAGCTTCCTAGTTTATTTTCAACCACATTATTGCACGTTTCGGGGTCCCTCGGGCCATTGTTACCAATCATGGCACTCATTTTCAATATTACATGATGGTCGAGCTGACATCAAGATTAGGCTTACGACATGATAGCTCAACGCCATATTACCCCCAGGAAAATGGCCAGGTTGAGGCTGTAAACAAAGTTTTGGTCACTATGCTTCAACGGAAAATTGGTATTCATAAGTCCAATTGGCATCTCCAATTTTTCTCGGCTCTATGGGCCTACCAGACGTCAGCAAAGAGTGTGACCAGATTCACACCTTTCCAATTAGTGTATGGTCTGGAAGAAACTCTTCCAATTGAGTGTGAAATTCCTTCTTTAAAGTTGGCTGTGGAACTTTTGCCCGACACTTCTCCTGAAGAAGAGCGTCTCTTGTATTTGGAATGGCTGGATGAAACCCGCCGCTTGGCTGCTTTAGTGATTGAAGCACAGAAGAAGCGGGTCAAAGCCCACTTTGATCAATCTGTATCTCCACGTTCCTTTTTCGAAGGGGACCTCGTCCTCCTATACGACCAAGCGCACGACAAACTTGGAGCAGGAAAGTTCCAACCGATGTGGCATGGGCCCTAGATTGTAAAACGAGTATTAAAAAATGGGGCTTATGAGCTCGTTGATTATGAAGGAGTTCCGTTGCCGCAACCTAGAAATGGGTTGTACCTTAAAATATACTACGCTTGAAGTTATTTTTGGTGTGGTGTGTGTACATAGGTGTGTATATTCATTTGTGTGCATGTGTGGTGTGGTGTGCGATGTAAGCATGTTTCTGCTGATCGGGTCTTCCTGATTGTGCAGATGTCTATTACTCTGTTTGTGGGTTTCGCGGATGGTGCCTCCTGAAGTACCAAGAATCTGTCCTTGGCAGCCTGGGTAATCTATGATCCTGCTGGTGAGTTGGTTAACCTGCAAGGTGTGTGTCTGGGTCCTGCTACAAATAATATCGCGGAATATAGTGCCGTATTGGAATTATTAACTGAGGTTCTGGACATCGGCATTCGTGAATTACTTGTGTATCTAGACTCACAACTTGTAGTGTCACAGCTTAATGGTCATTATTCAGTTAGAAACCCATCCATTTTACGTCTGTATCTATGTATTCATTTACTAGAAAGAAATTTTGACTATATCACACATACCAAGACATATGAATACGTTAACTGATGCAGTAGCTAATATGGTTCTAGATAGACATTTGCGCAACTTATAGACAAAAACATCATCACATGTAAAAAAGATCCATCTAGAAATAGGTATATATATATATATATGTGTGTGTGTGTGTCGAAATATTTGCATAGTGTGCATCACATAAAATAAAAAAATATACATTTTTGTCTTAATACATCCAGAGACGACATGTCTCTCAAAATATATATATGCATATGAAAGCCCTAAATAGCTAATCAGCATGGTGCTCGTGGTAACACGCCACCGCGCACACCAATCACCTTAGCAGTCTGTGAAGGCGACAAGGCACCCCCACAGTGTGTCGCTGGTAAGCTAATGGGATGCCTGCCAACTGTGCATAGTCCGGGATTCCCTAGGAAATGCCCTCCAGGTTCTGTATCAGCTCGCTCCCTTCACCACTCTCAGTTTGAGGGTCATGTACGAGATGGGTCTTCCGCGCAATGGGCAACATGCCCGCGGGCCTCTCTAGGCCAACGTCTGCATACACATAAAATTATTGTTAGAAAAAACATGTATTACCAAAAAATCATAAATACATAAAAATAAAAAAGAGTATCATACCCAACTCCTCGTCCCAATCCTCTCCCTCTGGGAGCGAAAGATCGGGATCTCCAGTGAAATCAGTCCCAGCATAGGGCCAATCCTCGACCATGATCAGTTGTCGCCGTAACCACCCAAAGAACTCAGGCCTCCAAGAAATTTGTTGACCTCCTCCTGACCTGGGCATAAGTGCTGCCAAGCGAGCCATCCTAGGCTCTCTCGGTATCGGCTCGGCAACTATGGCCCCTTGGCCTTGGAAAATGGGTAGTCGTTCCAGGATGAACGACACCAAAATGGAATCGTAGCCAAACTGCTTTAGTTTCACTTGCTTGCATCTTGTCAGCTACCTCTTGATATTACTCGTCACTGCAGTAGCCCAATCGAACAATGTGGGGTTCATACACTCGGAGGCTAGTATGAGTTGGGATTTGGTCACCTCATGCAGTGCCTGCGATCCTGAAGCCCGCGTAATGGTGTGTAGCACTACTCTGAGTGCTAGATCACAGACAGTGTGGATGTCCACCTTCCCGCTTCCCGATCCGGTCCGTGCCCCTGGGCACACCCTCGCCATTACTTGTTCCATATTTTCTCCGAAAGGTCTGCTGCCTATCAAAATGGGTACTGGGCCTCTGCATGATAGCCCATTGATAAAATAGACGTCGGAAACCTCAAGTTCTAGCACTTGGTCTCGAACTTTAAATACTTCCTCATTTTAATCTCATATGCTAACCAAGTACTGTAGCAGCTCAGGTTGAGCTCGTAAACATGGAGTAAGGAAGAATTTTTTGAGTCCACAGTTCCTTAGTGCATTCATACAGGCTTCATTCTCCATAGCCATTTCATCTTCCTCCCCATGTTCCCTCTCCTTCCATTCGATAACCATTTTTCCTGTATATCTGCATCAACACAATCAAAAATGCTATGTTAGATCTCTGGTGCATTTAAAAATCCACATGGGTAGCTCACATTTTGAGTTGCGCCATTGGCACGACCCCTTTGTGAAGAAATGTCCATTGGCACGGGTCCATGCCCGATACCCGCGCCAATGGAGCGAGCCCTAAAATTTTAAAAGGGTCCCCCCAGAAGTCTAATGCATAATGAAAATTCATAAAAAAGGGATTAAAATGGAGCTTAAGGGAGCGCCTTTTACTTGGAAGAGACGAGGAGCTGAATGACGTCCCAGATCAGTCGCAATCAACGCCGCAAGTTTTCACACAAACAGACCACTGTTGCTCTCCAGTGAGGTAAAAAAGTAAAATTAAATTTGTTTTACCATTTGAAGCCTATTTATAACTTCTTAAGTCAAAAATTAGGTCTTAAATGTCATTTTTCTCAATATTTTAATATATTTTGTTGGAAAATGGATTTTACACTTTATTTTATGTGCAGCGACAGGTTTTTACGTGACTTGGACAGTGATACGAGTTGTATTCTATAATTTTTCGGACTCGGTAAAAACACGAAAAAGTCATTTTGGAGTCATCTTTCAACTGTTTTCTAACTCTCTAAACATGAAAAGATTGCTGAGTCGCTTTTCATTTCGATCTCGTTAAAGTGGTTATGAAATGACATCTACCCAGTATACGTTTACCCCTTTTTCGGGCTGGGATAGATTATTTACGAAAAAGGAATACCCTAGCCTATTGCGAATAGGAGGTTTCCTCAGACATAGTTTTCTACCTTTTCAGATCTGAGGAACTATCTACGAAAAGGGACTATTGGATTTTACTTTTCTGTTGTCTTTTCAAACTCTCTAAACATGAAAATATGCCTAGTTCTTCCATTGTCAGACTCGTTAAACCCTGATGACATCGGATCCAGTCGTAATGACGATATTCGAGTTCCTCCTTCCTAGGGCTCGTTAAATGTACTAGGATGGATTCGTCCGAAGGGCGAACTTATATGACAAGCATATGCTATCCCCTTCAAGCTTGTTTTCAAAAATAATTGGGGCACTCACCAGAAATGGTGGGGAAAAATGGAACCAGCATCATTTTCGTGTCAGCAGTATGTTGCTCTTGAACATGGCACTTGTCTATATTCGTGTCGGGTTGGGGACATCTCATCTCATTTTCCACTTGCCTCCGTGGGTTTCGGTGATCCCTTTTGACCTCTCATCTGCTCTTTGCCTCATCATCATGACCTATGATATTTTGATGTCAAATACTGCCAAACTTACTATCGTGCCGCCGATATGTTCAAGAGAATTTGACCTCTGCAAGTTTCGACCTTCCTCTGATTCTCATCTGATCATGATTCACAAAGACATTATGTTCCTTTGTCTCGTGTTGATGATGTGGGAAACTCTATGGCCCACCTTCGATCAAGGTCACTTCCTGTCAACTTCAGCTCATTATCCAGGGAGATGATCTAGAGACACCCTTCTGGTACCTTGGAGCCTGCATACCTCAATGGCAGGTTCTTCACGTTCGACGTGAGGTTTTCATCATTGGCCTCCAATCGAGTGATTCTACAAGTGTTCGATGCCAGCTCACTGATTCACATGCCGTAGATTGCACCTATAGTACCTTGAGGACCATTGTCATTATTGGTGGTACCTCTCGCGTCTGTTAACAACTTTCATCATTCGCTGGTAATCAGGCGATGTTCTTGCATGTTCGACTTCAGCTCATTTATTCACATGCTTGAACTTGTACTTTTTTCGGGTTGAGATGGAGCACAAGACCCTGGATTTTGTCTGTTGGAATCCAGGCTGTGATTTTGTGGATTATTATGATTAGTTACATGACTCATTCACTGGATGGCTGCGTCCATACCTTGGATTTGGATTATTGTATACTCTGTTACGGATGGTTGTGCCCATACCACATATATCATGTATTTGAGATATTAGTTGTACTTCTCTACGCAGGTTTTTTGACGGCAGTGTTTTCAGTTGGACACGTTCTCGTAAAGCATTTCACCCCTCTCTCTCGTTCCGGCCTCATGCTTTAGGGGGCATATGTTACACAGCAATTTGTCACCGTCCCTGTAATCCCCTATCCTGGACATTGGAGGGCTCATTCCGTGACTTGTGAGTAGTGACATAACCTGAAAACACTTTCATGGCATTCCCCTTGACATGGAATTTCATTCCCCTGAAGACATCTCCTTGTGAAAAACCCTAAAAATAGCCTTTTCATCATTGGCACGACTAGCCAGAGTTATACCCACGCCAATGGGGGAAATCCTCCAAAGAGGGCACGCCAATTGGTGCTCTGTCTCAGAGTCACACTCGTGCCAGGCTTAATAAAGGGTGTTTTTAAAAAATAAATGGCAGAAGATTGACTTTAACCAACTCCTGAACTGGTCTCTAAATTGGGTTGGGACGTTTGGCTCCGGATTTCCATGTAGAGGAAGTAGTTTGCCACCTCTCATGGAAGCTTCCTTGAGGATAGGGCCAATCCCATGATTGTAGGGATCCCAACTCCTCTTCCACCATCTATATAAGCTTGCCATTTCCCTTTGCAAGCTAGTCTCCAAGAGCCTTCATAGCCTAAAGAATGCTGCAATAGCCCTCATAGAGGCAAATCTATAGTAAGGAGATTGTCGATCGAAGAGAGAGGCTTGTCCCCATCCTTGACAAGTTTTACTGAGACGTATTCCGCTGACGACCTGTCGAAGGAGAATTCAACGTCAGAGCCAGGTTGTATTTTCCTTTGTATGAATTAATGATAAGTGACTCTTGGTTATGGTTCCACTCTTTTTGTTCATTATGATCATGAGTTGTGTCCTCTCTGACTGATGCATAATTGTATATATTGGATTTTACGCTTGTGTTTGTTGTGTTTCTTGCATGTGTAGGTGTTCGATCGCAACGAGCATGAGGATTGTGATCTGTCGAAGCAAAGGAACGGGAGCGCTACCTTCTCTACAAACAACAACGTTGGATTTGAGGTAATCCTTCTTCGCAAGTTGGTTTATTGCAATTAGGGACCTGCACCATAGCGTGTTATGATTGTTGCTAGATCCGTTCTGTGCTAGTAGGGATCGCCTCTGTCTGCAGAGGGGATTTACCTCTACAAAAATTTTCAATCTTGTTCAAACCCGGCCGCTGATACGATACTAAGTGAGACCCCTTCCTTGCCTTTTCACATCGGAAGTTCACAAACATTCCATTGCCACATTCATTTGTCACTCCATAAATATTACGATTTGCGGTATTGAATAGGCCCCATCTTCATCTTTCTACATCATATTCTATCAGCGCACATCGCATTTCATGGGTTTTATCACTTACCGCATTTCCCCGACCCCAAGCCTTGCAATGTGCGACAAACCCTAAACCTTGCAATGTGCGATAAGCCTAAATGTTGCGGTGTGCGGTATACTTAACCATATCTTACTTCGCGAGTTTAAAAGGGTTAGCATTGAGGAATATGTTAAAAACACTTATTTGTGACCTATGAGCAGGCTTTCCTCCTTTCCATGTCACTTACACCTGCTAAAATTCTCGCACCTTCCCACCATCTCCGCACCTCCCCTCTCCATCTGACAATATCCATGTATTTTGAACCCCATCTACCTTCAAATTTTAACCATGGGGGGAGGGGGCGAGGGTCTAAAATAGAAGTTTTTGGTCTCCACCCATACACCTACATGTCATCTCCAGAGAATTTCAGACCCCCCCCCCCCCTCTGTCCAGAACAGCTTACCACCTATCGAACCCTCTGAATTTTGGTTTTGGGTTTTGCATGTCAAACTCAACGGTAAGCGATTTTTAACTTCAGGATCAAAATGAATTACCTCCACTTTAGTTGTTTTGTCCACATGTTGAATGATGGAAGAGGGATTGTGGCAGGAGTACCTTCAGATGGGTTAACTCTCCATGACCAAAAATAAAATCGCACAGTTGAACAGTTGTTGAATTCCCGAGCTTGCCACTATTGAAACACTCCAGGCCAAGATCATTAGGTTTTAAAAGGAGGTTGCATCCAGTGGGAGGTTTTCACTTGATGTTAAAATAGAATCAATCACTGAATGAAAATAATTGTTCCTATATGTTGTCCATCTCTCGAATGGAAAATAAGATCTTGTTAATGACAACATCCTAAGAAGAAAGAACAAGTTTTACACATTTTACCCCTGCTGCAAGCACTTCCTTAAAGACTCATAATTATGTATACATGTGTCATTAGCTTTATAACAGTTTTTATATTTTTAGAAAGAAGATGGGGGATTTTATCCAATTGAGCATTTAAAGGGAATCAAAACAGTGCTAGATGTCCAGATGTCCTTAATAACTCCCACTTCTTTATTTTCACATGTTATATGATGTTAGTCCTTCTATGTTACGTATGAAAAAGAAAGTAACTATTAGTTATGGCATTGATTGTAATCAGTTAGTAGGATTAGCATATATGCTTCATTGTTCGAAGTATTCAGAGGGGAGAATTTTCAATGAGGAACAATACCATTCTGTAATGTCATTCACTAAACTTCAAATGACTGTTTGAAGAGTAATACAAGATCAGTTGTTCAAGATTCATGTGGTGTCTGAAATGGTGAAGTCTTCTCCTATTTTTATGTGTTTTTCCATTGTTTCTCTCTCCCTATACTTTTGCAATCTAATTGTAAAACAGAAAGTGTGAAGAATAGGATTTTTTATCTATAGCACCCTATTCTGGCTATGTTTACAATAGTCTATGTTTCCACTGATGCCAAATCGAGGAATTATTAATTACTCCTCGTTTTCTGCTGAACTTTACATCCTAGGATAGATCAAAGAACTCTTAACTTCTCCCCAATCTCTACCTAGCCTTACATTTCTTCTTTTCATAATCCATTTAAAAATTTGAAAGATCCATGGTAGTGCACCTATCTTGCCCTGCTTCGCTCATGCTTGATATTTCTACATTTAATCACCCGAACCTCTTTGAATCCATTTCCCATTTTCTTTCCCTTTCTTTTCCCACCAAACCAATTCAAAATATAAACTATGCATCTAATAGCTAGCCTAACATGCCCAATCTAACAAAGCTATATCTAATAGAGATATCCCTCTTTGGGTCTAGGAGGGCTAGACGCTAGGCTCGAAGTGGTTTTGATGTTGCCTTAGGGATTCTATCTTCAACCTTGAAATTATGGAGTGATAACAACAGTATCAAAAAAGTGTATCTATATTTGTATGTTTTGAAATAACTCTAGTGTGGAAAAGCTCATTTTTTGTTTTTTCATATCAAGTTTCATTGAGCCAATTGGAAGAACTAGTACTTGCAATGTCCTTACCTTTCAATCCGATGGTTCTGATCTTTGTTTCATCTCCGGAATATGATCCTAATTCACGTCTTATACTTGCAAAAACCTCTCTTTCTCCTTGTTTTTAAATTTCTTGGGTCTCATCTCTGGATGAAGTTTTCAGCAATGTTATTCATCATGGACCTCTTTGGAATAGTGTTTTCATGTGAGTTTTTATTTCTCCATATTGATGGAAACATTATTATTCCCTTTTCCTTTGAACTTGCACTTTCCTTTTTCTTTAGACTCAAAGGTGTTCCCACTTGTTTCATCAAAAACATTTTTCCCTCTTGCTTCTAGATGTGTTGCTTGTACAAAAAATTCATCTAAACTTGTAGGGTTAAACATGAAATAGTGTGTCTCAAATAAAAATTGAAACCTCCAGTGTATTTGAGAAAAGTGTCTTCAAATGATAAATCTACACCCAATATCAATTCTCTCCTTCTAAACTCTTGGGTATAACTTTTCACACTTTCACCTTTTAATTTCCTAAAGTTTTTCCAATCTATGATAGCTATCTGCATGTATGCTAAAGGATAAAATTGTCTTCTTAATGCAACAACAAAATAATTCAAAGAGGATAAAACCTTATCATGTTTCTTCATGTGCTCTTGAGTTTTGTCTTCCCACCAAATAAGGGTTGCACTCTCCAAACTCAATGAAGAAAGTTGAATCTTGGTCTCATCATTATCGATCCTTTGTATCCTACAATACACTTCAAGCTAACGAAACCATTTAACTAATTTCACAGCATTTACCTCGCCATTATACATAAGAAATTCAAACTTTGTATCAAGCTTTAAAAGTGGAGTTTTACCATGTCCTTTGGAGAATGTGGATGTGTTTGTGAAGGGGTTTAGGTAGAAGGTGATGGTGGTGAGTATGGAGGTGAAGAGAAAGGTGGACTTAAAGGTGGTTTGTCAACATTCCCTTTTGGAGGCTTGTCCCCATCTCCTCCATCTCCTTTTGGAGATTTATCTCCATATCCCTTTGGAGGATTGGAGCTCTCACCTTGAAAACTTGTACTCCTCTACTCATAGAGGACTTTCGCCATTTATGTCATGCCAAAGAATTCCTTTCTGAAATCCTTCTCATCCTCATAGATATGGCTCTCCTTCATCTGCCATAACTATTGAGGCTTTTGGTGAAACTTGAGGTGAGATTTGTAGTGGAGATTGTGGAAAATGTGCTCTCCTTGACCTAAATTGAGGACTTGCTACTACAAGGTTTCCTTCTCCTCTTTTGAGATTCAACCTTGTGTTAGGGTCCTATATATAAGTAATCAAATTTTTTTTGTATAGTTATTTGTTTTGGGAATCTCCTAGTAAAGTTTAGCCTATGAATTCACTAGGTATTATAGTCTAAAATTTCCTTGTACATAAAAGTTTCAAAGCTTATCAAACAAATTGTAAATATGTGTATCAGAAGGAGTTTTGCAGCTTTCAATATCCCTATAAGGTTGTCTTTTAAAAAAAATTGAAATCATCGATATAATGGGTCATTATGAAAATCAAGGGGGTCATGTCATATGGAAGTTTGTCATCATAGGTCAGTATGGGTTTCATTCATTAGGATTAGTTATAGTCATGTTGATTAGTTGTAAAGGATATTATCTTATTATATGACATCAAAAAATGTACAAGTATCAATTCTAAATTTGGAAAGATCCTCTTTTTTGTGCTCAAGCATGTAATGATCCAAAAAGTACCATCATTTCTTAGCAAGGAGGAGGTTTCTTTGTAAACTCATCACAATTTGCATGCATTCCATACTTTACCTTCATAATATGTGGCCATTTCCATCTCTAGGAGCTTGTGAGAAACTTTTTTTTGTCTTGCATGCAGACTGTTGAGGACACTATACTACGACTCAAAGAATAAAATTTCCTTCCACAAATCACCATTTCCAGGTGTGTACACCGATCTGGAAGATTTCATGTATAAAAATTGAAGATCTCACATCATATGTCTATCTTTGACTGAGTTTTCAAGCCCAAAAATTACTGTGAGAAGGGTTTTGCTCGCACACGTGTTTCGCACGTTGGTGTTCCGCTCATACACTATATTGCATCTCTTACCCTCTTTTCTTGATCAAATGACCTCATAAGCCTAGTTTTTCTACCTCAAATATATTATTCAAAATTATAAAAAGTTATCATTAAGGGAATTTTGAGGTCTAAATTGGGCCTCCTAAGGAAACTATAACATAATAGTGGAAATAATAAAATAATATTAGATTCCATCATCAAATTTTAGAGGGAAAAAAGAAAAAACTATTTTTTAAACTCGTATTTTGAACTTATCTCACTATGGGTTTACTCATATTTCGAGTGGGAACATTCGTTGGATGCATAATTTGGTTCCTCATCTAAGGAGTACCCATGTTTCATACTTTAAATAGACCCTGCTACATGAAAATGAGAAAAACATGAAAAACATTATTGCAATCATGGTTTCTCATGTATTTCTCATTTTTCGTGTAGTGGGGTCCATCGAAAGTATGCAACATGAGTACTCCTTGGATGAGAAATATATTTTTTCATCGAACGAGTACTCCCACTCAAAATTTGAGTAAAACCTTAGGGAGATAAGTTGGAAATACAAGTTGAAAAATTTATTTTATTATTTTATTATTTTTTCAACTTTTTACTTTTTTACCCTAAAAATGTTGAATCATCCCCCATGGTTGAAATCATCATCTTGAATCCTATTGGTTCTTATAAATTTTATTTTGGCTGTAAATTTTTCTTAGGAGGCCCATTTTAGACCTCAAAATTTCTCTAATATGTGTCCTATGAAAGTCAAATTAGTCACTCCTCTACTCCTTTTTCCTCCATTCCCTCAGCGTTGCGCTCAGGAGGTGTTGTGCTCAGAAGTAAACTTTTTTTCCCTTTGATTACCTATCCAAAATTCTTTATATTCAGACTAAATTAGCCTCCATTTCATTCAATTTGGAAATACACATGGTCATAAAATATTTTCATGGTCTTGAGTTGTGTTTGGAAACTTGAACTTGTCTTCCCTATATCACTACGCTTGAGGTGCTATACACAAGCGAAGTGTTGCGTAAAAACTAAAACAAATTTTTTGTCCTTTAATCTACAACCATAAATTGTGAAATTGTGTTCCTATTTTAGTCATTCTAAGGCTCAAAGAAACATCTTTAGCTCAAGTATTAAGGTATAAATTGTTTATAAAGTATTAAAACCCTAGCTCAAAAAATTTACTATTAGGAACTTGTTTAATCATGGGGAATCCAAAGGAGGATAAATTGTAATATTTGAACGACAAGACCTCTCTCTCATCAACTCAGACCCTGCCATCAGGGTACCTTTTGAACAGATAGGTTTTATTAAGTTTTGTGAAAAGATATAGGGGTACCATGTGGAGGTGACTAAAGAGTTTTCCATGAATCTTAATGGTGATAATGCAAAAAGCTAAAATTTGTTGTGACAGAGTCCACCATAGTATCAGCCACATGAATACCTTTGGAGGGGGGAAAATGGTTCAAAGGGATGCCTTTGGAGTTGGAAAATTATAAATATTTCATGAAGCCAAAGTATAAGAGTAAGGAGTTTGGTGCTATAGTACGTAGTGATTATTTATTGGAGAAATTTAGCAAACTTATCAAAGTTATTCAAAATTATTTCACTTGTGAGGGATGGTACACCAAGTTTTATTATTACCACTTCAGGCTTCTCATAAATTTCACTAGTAAGAAGACATTGAATTTTCACTTTTTCCTTTTCATAATTTTGGGAAGGATACTTGAGGGAGTAAGAATTAAAAAGGGTATGGTTGATTTAGGTTTGTTTCATTTCTCATTTCTACAACTATTGATATTATATGAGCTAAAAAAAGAAACAATTATGGATAGATTTCCTAATCTCGTCGAAGTTCAAATTTCCATATGTTGCAATTCCATCAAGTCACAAAGGTACTCCATCCACTACTAATAATACCTCTTCACCTCTTAAGAGTTACATCAAGAAAAATATGCCAGCTTCATTTTATTCATCACCAAATAAAAAGGGCAGGAAATTATAGTTTTCACTAGAAGTGGTAGTGATTAGGGGCTCAGTTTTATGCTCAAAAACCAAATTTGTCATATTGGCTCGGAACCTGAGTGACCGTGTAGTGCTCGTTGTTCTAAATCTGGCATACTTTGTTTCACAAAAAATGGTCTCTGTATGCTCCCAGAAATGAGTTTTTTTTCTTTGCTAAATAGGGAATTTTTTTTTTAAAATGACAGTCAGATGTCCAGTCAGCAGTCCATAATTCTGATGTGGCATGATTACTATGAAGGATCTTTTTTTTAGTAATTTCTCTAGCAAATGGTAAGCTTCCAAGTGGCAGCATGGCATTGGTCTGAATGGTGTCTGATGTGTCGAAGTTTCATTGATTCATTTTGGGGCCAATAGGTGAGGACACGTGGTGCAGCTTGGAGGCACCACGTGCCCCCCCAAGGTTCAAAGGTGGTTTAAAAATTTTGGTCAAATTCAGGGTGGAGGCGTAGGGGTTCGAACCCGCGACCTTCCACCACACAGTTCCATGCCCTACCGACCCGCCTACACAATGGTTCTTAACATTCTATGTAACCCACATATATTTAAATTCAATATTGTAATATGGCGGGGTAAGGTGGGGGAAATCCCCCAGTCCATAATACCATTGCGCCAAGATGACTAGTGGAGCTCCATTAACGCGGAGTTTTTAAACCATTAACCATGTTTATTTAACCTTAAACTTTCTTATTATGTGCCTAATCCATAATTAATTTCGGATTAGTTTAAAGCTAGAGTCTAGCGTTAAGTGCACTTAATTTTCACTAAAATCTCACTTAACTTTAATGACAGATTAGTTGGTAGAACCCAAAATTCAGCGAAGAACTTCCAGTTTAGTTGCAGTTAGCTAGTTTATGGCCTGAAATAGTGGGAAAATTTAAAATAGTCATAACTTTTGAATTTTTCAACCAATTCAGGATTAGAAATAGGCTAGATGATCATTTTGATCCATTTTGGACTCATTGGAGTAGGTTACACAAGTAAAAGAGCATTGAAAATAGGTCAATTTGATACTTTGAGCATAATATAGAGGCTCAAGCCATGGAATCCGGACCAAGGAGATGTAGCCCAGGAGGGGTGAAATCCTTCATCAAATACCTATGTTAATGTTATGTATGGTGATATTCTATACATTTTTTTTTTCAGCTCTTGTTTTTATGCTAAATTTTTCACTAAGTTGACATGAAAAACACTCATGAGACTTGATAATTTGCAAGAGAACTTGAACCCTTAAGAAAACCTAAAACGTTGAATTCATAATCTGGAAGAGTAATTAGCACATCAACACTAACATACTCCATGCAGATCAATTTTGGTATCATAGCTCAAGTTATTTAGGCTTTGTTGTACAAGAAGGGACCTAATTGTTTGCAAGTTTGTGTCATGCCTACAAGGTTAAAACTCAAAATAGGAGAAGGAGGCTGGTTGAGAGACCTGTAGTTGGGTCAAGAGGAATAAGGGAAAGGTTTCCAAAGTCCTCAACACTATCACATCCTCAAGTTGAATATGATTCTTCAGTGAGCATGTCTCATGAAGGAGAACCTATCATGATTGAAGATGAGAGAGCATTCAGGAAGGCATTCTTTGATATGACTAAGATTTTTAAATTCCTCTATGAGGAAAGGAATGTAAGGATGCAAGGGGAGATTTCAAGGCCTCCAGGAGTAGAGGGTCCTCCGAGAGGAGGAGGCCATGGAGATGGTAAGAAGCCACCATTAACTCCACCATCATCCTCACCACCATATTCACCTTCCTCATCATCATCTTCCACTACCACAACTCTTCCATATTTTCATACACATACTTCAAAAGGAGCTGGTAAAACACCTTTACTTCAACTTGATGTTAAATTTTAGCTTCCAATGTATAATGGAAACGTGAATGCAGAGAAGTTAGATAATTGGATTCATCAATTACAGTTTTATTGCAGAATTCATAACCTTCAAGAAGATGACATAAATATTGAATTGGCTTCCTTGAAAATGGAGGGTTCAACACTTGTATGGTGGGAAGAAAAGACACAAGAGGAGATTAAGAAACACGGTAATATCTCAATGTCTTCGTCAAATTTATTGCTACCATTAAAAGAAAATTATATCCTCTAGCTTACATGAAAAAAGGATATTATGAGTTAAAGTGTGCAAGATTACACTCATAAATTTAGGAGAAGACCTATTATGTTAGGATTTGATTTGCATAGCCAAAAAACTTTTTTGAAGTACATAGGTGGTTTGCATAGTTACCTAAAACATACCATCCTCATGTTTAATCCCACTAGTTTATATGAGGTGTGTGAAATCTACACACCTTGAGGCAAGAGGGATAAATGTACAAGATGAGGGTAAAAATAAACCATTCAAGAGTGGTGAAAAAGGAAAGGCTTTCAAGGGTAAAAAAGAAGAAGAATGCATCCATTAAGAAAGAAGGGGAGAAAACAACATGTACTCATTGTCCCAAAGAGGGCCATAATGAAGCCCATTGTTGGAAACTTCATCCAGAATTGAGGCCTAAGAAATTCAACAATAAGCGGAAACAAAATACAACTGCTATCACACAACAGGATCTTGGATCTCATTCAAGAGATGAGACTAAAATTGTATCCATGGTAACAAATGGAAAATAATCCATAGCAAGTACTAGTTCCTAAAAAGTTTACAATAAAACTCCAAATGAAGAAACAAGAATAGAGTTGTTTCATGTAAGAGTGATCTAAAAACATATAAAAATATACACACTATTTGATAGTGGGTCTCAAGTGAACTTAATCTCTGAAGACTTAGTCAAGAAGCTGAATCTTGAAACCTTACCTCATCATAAGCCATACCCATTAGGTTGGATAACCAAAGATACAAGTTTATAGGTTACAATAAAATGCATTTTTCGATTTGCAATTACCGCAAAGTTTATTGATGAAGTTGAGTTAGATGTTGTACCGCTTGACATATCTAGAATTATTTTGGGTAGCCCATATCTCTGTGATAGAAAAGAGGTCTTCTATAATCATGACAAAAAGTACCACTTTTTTAGAGATGGGGTGGAATATAATGTGATATCTCATCACAAAAATCTAAAGCTCTCTTTGGTTAATGCCAGGAAATGAAGGGACTAGTAAAATCAAGCAAAAATTTCTGCTTCTCATGAACAAACAAAAGAATGATAAGGATTTTGAATCCTTTGAAGGTTGTGATGATATATTAAAATATGATTTTTTGGATGTGGTAAGTTAGCATGGCGAGATGTTTCAAGAGCCAAAGGGGTTACCTCCCAAGAGGGGAATCCAACATGAGATTCAGTTGCAACAGGATGTTCCACTCCCTAACATTGGCATGTATCACATGTCAATAATGGAAAGTGAAAAAATCAAGAATCAAATCCAAGAATTGTTTAACAAAGGTATAATTTGTCCATCTACCTCGACATGTGGTTCACCAATTCTATTGGTGCCCAAGAAGGATGGAACATGGTGCATGTGTGTGTATTTCCGAGCACACAATAAAATCATGATAAAGAATCATTATCCTCTCCCAAGGATTGATGATTTTCTTGATCAATTGAGGTATGCAAAGTATTTCACTAAGTTATATTTAAGAAGGGGTTATCATCAAGTTAGAATAGCTGAAGAGGACATATGGAAGACCACATTTAAAACTAAACAATGATTGTTTGAGTGGCGTGTTATGCCTTTTTGTATTTGCAATTCTCTAGCTAATTTCATGAGATTTATGAATGATGTATTAGGACCATTTCTAGATGATTTTTTCATTGTCTAATTATATGATATTTTGATATTAAACAAATCACGAGAAGAACGTGTCATGCATGTGAACAAGGTGCTTGATGTCTTGCTAAAAGAACAATTTGTTTTGAAGATGTCGAAATATGAATTTGGTAAAACTTATTCTAGTGCATTTGGGACATATTGTTGGAGGAGGTGAGCTAAAGATGGACCACTCTAAAGTTGAGGTCATTGTGAATTGGCCTACACCCAAGTCAGTCACGGAGGTAAGAAGTTTCCTAGGAGCAGCACAATATTGGAGGAAGTTCATTGCTAATTTTTTCTCTATTGCAGCTTCGTTACATGCATTGACAAGTGTTAAAAAAGTATTCCAGTGGGGAGACAATCATCGAAAAGCAGTTGATTCTTTGAAGAAAAATATTAGTTCAATCCCAATATTAGCATTATCAGACTTGAGACAACCCTTTGAGTTTCAAACAGATGCAAGTGACCATGCCATGGGCGGAGTCCTCTTACAACATGGTAAGCCTATTTCATTCCATTTAGAAATGTTTAATGGTGCAGTGATAAATTATCCTACATATGACCAGGAGCTATATGTGTTGGTACAAAGTGTGAAGAAATGGAAACATTATTTGATGGGAAAGGAAACCATCATTCAGACTAATCACCAATCGTTGCAATACTTTCAATCACAAACCAAATTGCATCAGTCAAGGCACTTTTGATGGATGGGATTCTTGCAATAATTCCACTTGGTCATCGGGTATAAGAAAGGTATATACAACAAGGTTGTTGATATGCTTTCTAGGCCTATTATTAATGCAGCTGCTTTACTCAAGAATACTTTTGTTTTACATGAAAGTTACGTTGAAAAATATGCAATTGACAATGAATTTCAAGATTTTTATGCAAACTTGAGTCAAGGGCACCAAGTTGAGGAATTAGATTATCATGTTCATAATAACTTGTTGTATCATTTGGGCAAGCTTTGTATTCCATAGGGTGAGAGAGTGAATGTCATAAACGAAGCACAAATCTCTTATCGCGGGACATTTTGGTGTAAGAAAGACAGTGACAAATCTTCAGAGGTATTGTTATTGCCCTCATATGCTTGAAAGTGTGTCACGTTATATTAAAATTTGTTCTTTATGTGCAATCAATAAGGCTACTAATAGGAAGCTAGGATTATACACACCACTCCTGGTTCCTTCACGTCTCGTGGAGAGTATCTCTATGGATTTTGTAAGATTTCTTCCTTTATTGAAAAGGGATCATTGTTTATCCTTAAAAATAAAATGCAGCAAAGTATCCATCTATTAGTTAAGAGCCAAGGAGTTCAAGAAATGACACCTTTGTTTCCTAAATATACCTAGATCAAAGACCCGAATCCATGGAAAATTTTAGGGGCTAATATTTGCAGGTGGGCTAATTTTCCATGGTTTTTATAAAAAAACGATTCGCCAATTTCCATTTTTTTATAAAAATAGTTCACCCAAATTTTACATTAAAAATCGCCCACATTATATAGACAATATATGTAATATCATTATAAATTTGAATAATTTTACAAATACATCAATAAACATTTTATAGTTTGCATATTAGGGACTAGTGAGATTCTCCAATTTCTTAAACTTCAAGATAATTTTCCATCCTTAAAATTATCCGTACCCAAATCATATCTTCATAGACAATATCTAAATGTGAATGATACAAACATTCACCAAATTCCTTAAACTCTAACAAGAGGATTTCCTTCCTGACTTCCATAGGAAGCAAATCGAAAAATGTCCCTACTCAATCATAGGCAAACGGGTCCATACGTTTATGCCCAACAATATTGAAGCCACCCGTCCAAATCATCATTTGATGGCAAGGAGGCATGAATACATTGACAACGAAACAAACAAGACAACCACTAGGAGACCCTCTACTAGTAAAATAAGATGCATGATCCGGATTTATGCATGAAAACAACAGAATAAACATATAAACATAAATACAGAGATGCAGTGGAAATAACACTTCATTTCATTATTATCAAAGAACTGAAATTTGCTTACAGACAAAATGGAAATAAAACTAGCTAGGGCGCTGGTAGCTATCTCTGAGAAGAGATGTGGCGGCTACAGGCCTCTGAACTGAGTTACAATGATGCTCGAGGGCCTATTTATTATTGAGAAACAATGGAGAACCCTAAACATAAAAAAAACTAACCCTAGGAGATGAAGCGCCAAACCTATAGGCCCCGTTTGGGTAAATTGGTGTTTCAACTTCCCAGGGACGTAACTTTGGCATACTATCTCTGTTTGACGCACATGATACATCATTAGAAAGCTCTATCCGAGGACTAAAAATTTCTTCACGAATATAATTTTGGAATGGAATGATAATTGTTGGAGGCGCGATGTCCAAAAAACGTCGTTTAGGGCCTCAAAACGGCTCCAGAAGTTCAGGACCCGAAAAACTGCTAAAAATAGTAAGTTATGCCGAAACTGAAAAACTGAAAGATACAATGGTGGGGGCCCAAGTGGAATAGGCGGGTGGCCACCAATATCCACCTGGATCATTCCTCCCCCCTTAGGAAGCAATGGTCCCCATTGCGTTAAGTTCCTCCATGAGATGAGGAAATTTCTGCTGAACTTGGTTCCTGGTGAACCACTTTCCTTGGTGCAGGAGTTGGCCAGCTTTGACAACCCGATACAGTTGGATCTGCTGTTGACGAGTGTTCTTGATTTGCATGTCCATGATACAATATGTGGTGGCCTGTTCCATGCAGTCTGGGTTTAACTCTGTTGGTGTGAGTTGTTCTGCAATGTCCGAGGTGTCCAGTAGAGGTGGAAAGTAAGGACGAAGGCGATCCACATTGAAGACTGGGTGCAGACCAGGGAATGGTGGAATACTAAGCTCGAAGGCATTGTTACCTACAGCCTTGGTGATGGTGTACGGCCCGTATCGGAGCGGGCGAAGCTTGCGGTGAGGTCCCGTGAGGCGCTCCTTCTGCAAATGTAGCCATACTTTATCGCCCACCTGGAAGTGGTGTGGCACCCGGTGTTGATCATGGCGCTGATTGTACTTCGCATTGGCTTTGTCCAATATATCATGAACCTGTTGGCGGATGTGTTGAATGCGCTCGATGAAGCTACTTGCTTTGTCAACTTCAGACTGGACATGAGCTGAATTGGCCTGAGCAGCTGCAAATGGCATGGCTACGTCAATGGGACATAGTGGCTGGAATCCCAAGCCCACCTGAAAGGGGCTATGGCCGATTGAACTTTGGAGAGCCCGATTATAACTATGTTGTACATAGGGGAGGCTCTCGTCCCATGTGCGTGGATGCTTTGAATTGTACATGCGCAGAATGTGTACAATCATTCTGTTGACGACCTCTGTCTGGCCATCTGTTTGGGGATGGAAAGTTGTGGACTTTGTGAGCTTTGTGTCCAACATTGACCAGAGGCTGGACCAAAATGTGCTGAGGAACCTGCTATCTCGATCTGATATGATAGACTGTGGGATCCCAAAGTGCACCCACACTCGTTCAAAGAAGAGTTTAGCAGTGGCTTCTGCTGTGATATTCTTCTTACAGGCCGCCATGATGGCCATCTTCGAGAATCTGTCAACGACCACGAAAACACAGTCATGTCCATTCTTAGTAGAAGGCAGGCCCGACATGTAATCCATGGAGATGGATTCCCAAGGTCGACTAGGGGTAGGTAATGGAGTATATAGGCCTTGCTTCTTGATGGTCGGTTTGGCAATGGCACAAGCAGTGCAGGATCTGATGTGCTTCTCGACATCCTTTCAAAGGTTTGGAAAATAGAAATACTTATGTAGTATTGCCACTGTTTTCTCGACCCCGAAATGCCCAGCGACTCAACTGTAGTGTGCTTCCCATATCATCTTGGCTCACTCACTTGAAGGAACACAAAGCTGTCCTAGGTGACATAAAAGTGCATCTTGGAGGTGAAAATTTGGAACTTGCGTACCCCTCAAGAGTGCCTTGTAAGTGTGGCCGAATTATGGGTCACTCTCATAGAGAAGCGGCCAATCAGAAGTCTCGTGCCCACAAGAGTTGAGCACAGTGGTGAGCACCACGATCGGTGATCGGATGAGGTAGTCTGCAACATTATTGGTGCTACCCTTCTTGTACTTGATGTTCAAATGAAACTGTTGCAGATATGTGGACCACTTCTAATGGCGATCATTCTGCAACTTCCCTTGTGTCTGTATGAATTGCATGGGCCGGTGGTCTGTCTGGATGATTGTTTCCTTCCCCAAAATGTAATGCTTCCATTGTCGATAGGCTTGCACAATGGAATACATTTCTTTGTCATAGGTGGGATACTTGTGAACTGTCTCTGACAATGCCTCACTATGATATGCCACTGGATGTCCTTGTTGAGTAAGAACTACCACAATAGCATAGTCAGAGGCATCTGTCTCGATCTCAAATGGCTGTTGCAAGTCTGGTAATGTAAGCACTGGGGCAGAACAGAGGAAAATTTTTCAATTCTGTGAACGCCTTCTGTTGAGGTTCCGACCAAAATAATTTTTCTCTCGCTCCTCCCTTGGTGACTTGAATCAAGGGCCAAGTGATATGAGAGAATCCCAACACGAATCTACGGTAGAAATTAGCAAGACCCAGAAAGCTGTGAAGCTCTGTTATAGTGGTTGGGGCTGGGCAATCCCGAATGACTTGGATCTTGGCTGGATCCACATGCACCCCCCTTTCATCAATAATGTATCCCAGATATTGAACCTGGGTCATGCCAAATGTGCACTTCTCCAAATTGGCACACAACTTGTGTTTCTGCAGTGTTTGGAGGACTTGTTGGATGTGGTGAAGGTGCTCTTCCCAAGTCTTGCTGAAGATCAGAATGTCATCCAAGTACACCACTAAAAATGAGTTTGTGAATGGCCGCAAGATGTCGTCCATCATTCTCATGAAGGTTGCGGGAGCATTTGTCAACCCGAAAGGCATGACCAGCCATTCAAAAATGCCTTCCTTGGCTTTGAAGGCAGTCTTCCACACATCAGAGGGTTCAATTGGTACCTGGTGATACCCAGACTTCAGGTCGATCTTGCTGAAATATTTTGCACCTTTGAGTTGGTCCAGAAGGTCATCAATCCGTGGGATTGGGTACCTATTCCGGACAGTGATCTTGTTCAGTGCCCGATAGTCAATATAGAGTCTCCACGTCCCATCCTTCTTCTGTACCAACACGATCGGGCTCCCACAGGGCGATGAACTTGGTCTGATGTGACCTTTCTGCAACAGCTCCTGAATTTGCCTCTTGATTTCATCATTCTCCAGAACATAGCGCCGATAGATCGGTCCATTGGGTAGCGGCGCACCTGGGGTCAGATCAATCGGGTGCTTGACCTGACAGTGCAGAGGAACCCCTGTGGGTGAGGTGAAGATGTCCCCGTACTCCTCCACAACCTTATCCATTTGTTTTTGTCGTGCAGAGGAGCCCTGTCTGGAGGTCGTGGCCACAGTATTCTTCTTGCCCTCGGGGTGGATCATCAGGAAAACGAATTTCCTGGTTTGGGAAATGAGCTTACTGCATTGTTTTGCAGTAACCAAAGAGATAGCCGCAGGAGGTGGTACCTCTGGTATCCTGTACAACTTATTTCCCAAAGTAACAATAACAGCACGAGGTCGAGACTCATACACAACATGATGCTTCCACAAGTATGGTTGTCCTAATAATACATCAGAAACATCAATAGGAGCAACGTCACATAATACCTCATCCGTGAAGGGCTTGATGCTATAGGGAAGGCGACACTGCCGGCTGGCGCGGAGATCTCGTCCTTGGTGAAGCCACCCGATGGTGTATGGATGTGGGTGAGCTGTGGTCGGCAAGCCCAACCGCTTCACGGCGTCTGCTGAAATGAGGTTCTTTTGGCTCCCATTGTCGACAATGAACTGTACGGGGGAGCCCTTTACCCACATCTGGGAGTGGAAGAGACGTTCCTCCTCCTCTGGATCTTCCGGTTCCTCCTTCTGGACCTTTGTAGTGGCAACAGTGGCGTTGGGCTCCGCATCAATAATCTGTTTCCCTTTTTCATTCCCCTTTTCGGGTTCTGATTCGGAGTCAGAGCATGCATCTGACTCAGAAGCCCTCATCTCGGCCACTAGCGACTGCTTGGCCCGACACTCACTTGTGTTGTGAGTGGAGCTCTTATGGAACTCACACCACTTTCCCGTGTCCTTCTTTGGCTTTGTGGTGCTGTTCTTTTCTTATGGCTTTGACGGGTTGTCTTTAGCCACCATGCCTTGGCTCTGTCCTTTTTTTTGCGGTTTGGAAGCACCTTTCCCTTGCTTTTGATTTACAGATCCAAAGTCTCGCTTCTTCTATTTGAATTTCTGCTCAATCTTGGCAGCATACCGGTATACCGTACCAAGCAAGGAGATGTCGAGGAACTCCATTTCCTCCTGAATGTATCTGTGGAGACAGCTGCGATACTTTAGAACCAAATGTTTCTCTGAATCTTTGATACCCAACTTTGCGCGCAGGGTATGGAACAGATTCGTCAGCTCATGCACATCTTGATCCCTTTGTTGTCGCAGCGTGGTCCATTGTATGTACTTGTCCTCATAGCTCCCCATGGGATAGTACTATTCCTTGATGGCATCTCTGAAAGAATTCCAAGTTGGTACAGCTGAGAACAGAGAGGGTTCTATCTGGTCCTTGTTCTCACAATAGGTTTCCCACCAGTCCTTAACATGGGGGGTAGCTTTGAGGAGTGCAAAAATAATCTTCTCCCGGTCTGAAAAGTCATGAACAGAGAATATCCTTCTAATAGATTCAACCATCTATCTACGACATCTGTGTCTATTTGACCCTCAAATATGGGGATGTCAAAATTTACTTGTACCTTAAAAGGAGTCGCACCTCCAGAGTGGCTGTTGGATGCAGATGCGCCGCCGATGGGTAGTCGTTGAAGAATCTGAACAAAGTTATCCATCATCACGTTCCTTTGTTTTCCGAGGGCCTCCTCGAGCAATATTTTGATAGGATCTCCTGCTCCCTCATCTTTCTTTTCGTCCCCCATGGGCGTCCGTCGAGGTTTGCGAGGCTGATCTTGCAAAGGTTCCACCAGATCAAGCCCTAGCTCCTTATACCCCAACCTCGTTGGGGACATGCAAAGAAGGATCGAGAAAAAGAATACCCCTATGATACCATTGATCCCGATTTATGCAAGAACACAAAAAAATAAAAATATAACCATAAATACAGAGATGCAGTGGAAATAACACTTCATTTCATTAATATCAAAGAACTGAAATTTTCTTACAGACAGAATGGAAATAAAACTAGCTAGGGCACTGGTAGCTATCTCTAAGAAGAGATGTGGCGGCTACAAGCCTCTGAACTGAGTTATAATGAGGCTAGAGGGCCTATTTATTATTAATAAACAATGGAGAATCCTAAACATCCAAAAACCTAACCCTAGGAGATGAAGCACCAAAACTATGGGCCCTATTTGGGTAAATTGGTATCTCCGTTTGATGCACATGATACATCATTAGAAAGCTCTATCCGAGGACTACAAATTTCGCCACGAATATCATTCTAAAACATAATGATATTTGTTGGAGGTTCGATGTCCAAAAAACATCGTTTAGGGCCTCAAAAAGGCTCCGGAAGTTCAGGACCCGAAAAACTGTTAAAAATAGTAAGTTATGTCGAAACTGAAAAAAAATGAAAGATACAATGGTGGGGGCCCAAGTGGTATAGGCAGGTGGCCACCAATATCCACCTGGATCAATGCAAAAGCAAGCACTGCTCCTTGAAACCCTGAGCATAATACTAGCACGTTGTTGCCCACTTGCCACACCATGGGTTCAAACCCCAACAAATTATCAAGCTCACTATAACACAAAGGATCTTACATCAACATCCTAGCTACTACACAATGGAGGATTGTGAGTGGATAGTAAATGAGAGACCACAATAATTGATAGGTTATGGACAAATTTCGATAGAGGATGTTAGAAATAAAACATTGGATATCAAAATCATAAAATAATATATAATATTGAAAATTTAATGAGAGAAAATTTAGCCACATTACCTTCACTATTTTTTTTTGGGAGCAATATATAATTTTTTTTTGAGCAATTTCGTTTTGGAGTAAACTTTCTTAATTTTAGGAATTTGCATTATGTATCTTTACATAGAAATTATAGTCTAATCTAATATTTTATTTTTTGTTTTGACATAATGAATTGCTTTTATTGCTCTTATAATTTGTTTTCATTTTACGGGTCAATTTACTAATTTTATTTTTTTTCATAATTTTAATGTGAAATTATGTATAGAAAAATAATTAACGATGAATTTTCAGGTTAAATTTTATAAGTTAAAAATAAAATACGCCACGACACTCTATTTTTAGATGTATGTTTTTGTGTGTGTACTTATTATTTTAATTTCTTTCTAGATATATGGGTGCGAGGGGGAATGTAAATTATATAAGGAAAAAAAGATGCAAAATATGCTTCCCACACTAATCAATGAGAGAAGAGTATGCAAAAAATGAAAAGTGTTCTTGCAATGCTACATAACATAGATACATACATGCATTAGAGAACAATTTACTTGTGAAAACATTTATTCAACAACTAAATTATTTAATACATTCCAAATCCTTTGTGCTCTTAACAATAATGTTCAACAATAGCATAAGGATTTTGGAGAAATTTCTATAGCATAACAGTAAGTTAATAATAACACTATTTTCCTCTAACTCTATCAGTCAATAAATATGCATAATGAAACCATAAACCATTTAAAAATTTTCAATTCTACATGTTGGAAAACACTAATAATTTATTCGCTGACTCTTACTTTTAACATTCATTCCTTGCTAGTGATATGCATTTATTATATACCACTAATCAATATTTATTCCCTAACATTGTTCAACATTTGTTCTCTGATACAACTTAGTAATAATTACATGTTCTACTAAAGGACTACAATGTATATGAAACTCGTGCTCCAAAATTATTCCACTTGTTATATATTTTGCAATAATATTATAGAGACTGCATCAAGTTGCAAGCTAATTGTCAGGGTCCATGACACCCATAGGCTCACAAAACCACTTGATTTTACCTATGCTCAGAAGTTTCACTACTACATTTGTAGCATAATAAAAAGTGTTCGGTTTCTCTAATATCACATTTCTATTCTGTAACATGTTCCTAATGCAATGTTATTGGAGATCTACATGCTTTACCTTTGCACAAAAGATCATTTTATTAGCTAGACAAATGAAATTGTTACAATCACATTGAACTATAAAAAGTCTCTTACATTTTCCTACTTTTGAATATAATTTCCTAATCCAAATGTACTATATACAAGAATTATTATTTGTCATGTACTTTTCCTCTATAGTAGACAAAGTGACCATAACTTGTCACTTTCTCATCGAATTCACTTCTCCAACAAATAATTGAACTATGTATATGTTAATAGACTTACTTCTATCTACTTCCCCAACCTTATAAAAATCCACATAACCTTGTACATTTATTGAGTGTAGATCCCCTAAAACATCATTTTCATATCAAATGGAATATTAATAAATATCTTGCAAATACCTAAATATCCTCTTCACTACATCCCATTGTTCATGTCTAGGATTACCCCTGAATCGATTCAACACTCCCATTACTTGGGAAATGTCTAGTCCTACATATCATAACACATGTAAAAATAAATAAAATTCTATGTTAACTTTTGTTATTAATTCAAAATGATAATACATCATGAGAATAACATTTTTCATGGTTGCATGGCCTCAATCCGACCATATTTTTTGGCCATTAAGTACATATAGAAAAGAACAAATAATATGTCCACAAAAAAGGAAGGTTTTCTATATAAATCTCAACATGTTCAGAATTTATCAAAAAACAAAACATTTCCCACTTTTTTCTTACTGACCTATTCCACCGTAGATATACCATATGTTGCCTCAATAATTTTCTTTAGGCCGATTCGCGATGCCATCCTGCTACCATATATCTTCATTACCATTGTCACGTGGGGGGTTAATTATTCATACATATCTTGTATTCTCCTCGTTTCGCACCCCCATAGGGGATTGATTTTCAATTTTGATCAGTGCTTCTATCGGGGCCAGGTCCCTGGGGTTGACATCTGGAGGAAATCTTGAAGTAAAATATTAATTGTGCTCTAAGATTACCTGATTTTATAACCAATATGACACTCTATTTCCCATCCTCAGGGTGTGTGTAGATAGAAAATATATTAAGGAGAGTAATAACTCGTGGATTCCTATGATTTTAATTTCTAGGCACCATCTCTTGATCACCTTGGAGGTAGGTATTCCATTAAGTAGCATTTTAGCACCTTGGATTAGCAACTTTTAGTCTCCAATGATTTGAATATTATTAGTTATTTCCAATCCTTTCGCTAGTTGAAGGCCTTTCTTAAGATTTGTGAGATCAACCACATTGTTGGTTGTGGTACCTCACAAGCCTACAAAAACTCCTACTAGATTGCCCTGCAAGTCCTAGAGAACACCTCCATATGTTGTTGGACCTGTTTCCGCTTATAAGCTCCATTTTAAATTATTTTTCCAAGCCCCTAAGGTAGGATTGTGAATATCAATGGTGATTCCACATGCCCTTGGGCTATTGAGGGGAGTTGTGGTTCCATCATAGATGGGGCAAGGTCTAAGAGAGTGAGGATTAAAGCCTCCTTTGTGTCAGATTTCTATTCCTCCTCCCCCCATTTTTCTTCTAGAATGGTCTCTCGAATGTTTTCCTTCGTGGTTTTATAAATAATTTGAATTTAAGGTACTTGGTCTTTGAAAATGGCGCAAGTGCAGCCCTTATATATTTTCCCAAGGAGGATGCCTATGACTAAAACCCATGCTGAGTTGACTATAGGGCTCTTAAAAAATGGACTTCTCCATCATTTGATGGTTTCTATCATGTTATTTCTTGTTCGATCTAGATGATTGAATGTGTTAGGGACCTGTCCCCATAGGGTGTCAATAGCTAGGGAGGTGTTTAAAAGGTGCTCCTAATTTTCCTCTTGTTGTTGACATATAGGGCATCTTGAAAGCCCATTATACCTCTTTCTAATTAGTTGATCCCTTGTAAATAGGTATCTTCTCCCTGCTAGCCAAAGAAAATGGGATATGTTTGGCCATAAGTTGGAGGTCCAAATATTCCTCCATATTGGCTCCTTAGGGAGGTTTATATGATCTGTTGAAATAGAGTAGGATTCCTTGATTGAGTACATTCCATGTGTCTTATATCCCCATTGTAGTTTTTTTGGTCGGTGTGATATCAAAATGCATCGTTCCTTTAAGATATTTATGATGAGGGCCCAACTTTGGATAGTTTTCAATCATTGTCATTCTGCTTCTATTTTCGGAATTATATATTCATATTGGGGTATAGTCAGCTACCTTATTAGCACTTTGAGAATCTAGGAGAGCTTTGAATGTCGTAAAATAAGTGATCCCAACCAATTTTGGCAACTTCTACCATGAGTATTCCCAAAAGGAAGCAGAAGTCCCAAATTGAATTTCCCAAAAACGTTGGTCTTTCATAATGTAGTTGTTTCGACGAACTAGGTTCCATAGTGTAGAGGTTGGGGGAGAGTCATCATATATTAAGAGCTCTATTAAAATGTGACCTTTTCCATAGTTTTTACTCCATATTTTCTTCTAGATTTTTGTCCCTCGTTGCAGATATCACCACCTTGGTTTTTCTCCCATCACTTGATTAAGTAGTTCCATATCTCGCAACTCCAATCGTCCTTCTAGCTTTTCCAAGAACAATTTCCCCCAAGAAACCAGAGCCCATTTCTTAGTGGGATTCTAGCTTTGCCAAAGAAATTTACAGAAAATGGAAACTATTTCCTGATATATACCCTTTGAATTTGCGAGGACAGATAGTTGGTAGACTGGAATTTCTTGAAGGACTAATTTCAGGAGGTTTACCCCCCATGACAGATTAAGAGACTGAAAGGTCCAGTTAGAGAGCCTCTTTAATAATTTACTACTTACCTATTTCCAACAAGTGATCTTCATGGGGTTTCCCACTAGTGGCACCCATAAGCACTTGGTTTGTATGTATCAATAATGAAGACAATGATACATACAATATGCTTCAAGACTGGAATAGGTGTATTAAAAAAATGTAGATTAGATTTTTTTTGTTGAGAGTCATACCTAAAGCTTCTTGGAATTCATCAGGGATCTGAGTTATGGCTCTAGATTCACAAGCTATCTGTTATCCAAAGATCGGGTTATCATTTACAAATTACTAATGTGACACTGAAAGATCTGTTTTAGGTACCCTTAGGTCTCTTAGCTTCCCCGATCCCACTATTTTTTTAATCAATTCACCTAGCCCCTCTGTCGCTATAATGAAGAGGAACAATGATAGTGGATCTCCTTGGTGGAGACCCCCGCTAGGACAAAACGTTCTCATTGGGGAGCCATTAATTAGAATGGACAAGAAAGGATTTCAAATAATTGACTTTATCCATCTAATCCATCCTTTAAAGAAACCAAAGGCTGCTAGAACTCAAATGAGAATCTTCCAACTAAGACAAACATACACCTTGGAAAGATCTAGTTTCACAAGAATGGCAGCATGATTTCTGCTCTTTAGAGGATGGATAATTTCATGAGATGTGACTATCCTATCTATGATTTGCAGACCCTCCAAAAATCCATATTTTTCAAGTCTAATGATGAGGTGAAGCAGGGGCTTCAACCTACACACTATAATTGTTGATATTTTGGTTTTCAAGTTTCTGTGGTTATCGATTGATGAAAAGAATTTGGATTTTCCATAGTGTCAGAGAATATTTGTCATATAGAAAATCCAGATTCTTCTTCATCAATTGTTGATATGATCTTGTAAATTACATTTCATAAGGAAATCAGTCATAATCCATTTGACTCATTCACCTTGTTAGTCTTGGGGATCAAGGTGTGGAAGTTTGCATTTAGTCGAGACCAAAATTTTTCTGATATTAGAGATTCTTCCAGTAGCACAACTGTTTCGTCTCCAAGGAAGGGCCAACTTACTTTAAAAAACTTAGCTCTGAAACCATCTGGCCTTGGATATTTATTTTTTGGCAGTTCTTTGTCCACTACTTCCACTTCTTCCCTCGATATCTCTCTAAGCAGTTTCATGTTTATTTCTTCAAATATCATTCTCTGTTAGGTCCCTATATTACTAGTGTATTCCCTTATTGTTTTTAGTGTACCCCCCTTATTGTTATTGTTGTACCCCTGTAACACCAATATTGTTACTATTGTGCCCTTACATTATTATTGTTAGGTCGGCTAGGATTATATTGTGATCTCATGAACTCCTATATATATAAGGAGGTTTTTTCATTTGTAGGATCCAAGAATTTTTCATTTATGTAATGTAAATGAGGTTTCCCCCTCAAAGTTCCTTATTTATGAGGTGTTGATCTCTCTTTTCTTCTATTTTTGGAGTTGGTTTCATAACATTTGGTATAAGAGCTTTAGATTATATGGTTTTGCTGCTCCAAAAAGGTCATCATGGAATTTTCGCTATAATTTTTTTTTCTATGGAGGTTCAAAAGTTTAAATTTCTATCACACAAAGCAGAAATCCTGAGGAACTTCGTGTAAAAATTTTGGATCTTGGTTCACAATATTTTTCGAGATATGATTTGTGGAATTTAGGGTTTTTTTCCAGGCTCTCGAATTTCATCTCAAAGAGCTGACCATGGGAAAATTGTCATAACTATCTCTCTGAGCATTGAATTGGAATTATGTAAAAAGTGGCTGCAATTATATGGACTGCAGTTTCCTGTGTATCATTTTTAGAGCTGAATGAGGGAACAGTGCCATGTGGCATGCCATAAAACTTCACTCTACTGAACTAGTTCATAATTAGTTCATTGTGGGAGATTGGGCATAAATTTGTCTTGAAGAATAAAAATCATGTCATACATGTGGCATTTGAAAGAAGATTCAGAGGGCTACTACAGGACCGAATTTCAGATATTAAAGATCCGAAATTACAGAGATAATTCAGTTTCAATATCGAGCTCCTCAAAAGCAAGAAAAAGGTGTGTATTGTTTTTTGAAATGCATAAGTCTTCTTTGAAAAATCATTTTGAATTGATTCTAAGGGAATATTGTAGAATAGATATCAGTATTGGGTTCTAAAATGCCCTCCTAAAAATAATTTAACACCCATTAAGACTTCAGAAGGCTCTGCTATGACTCATGAAGATGAAGAAGTGCAACATGACATATCAAAATTACAAGAGCAAGTGCACTAAATTTCGCTCTCGCAAAGAGCAACAAAAAATGAAATGGATGTTTTGAAGAAAGGCACGGAAGCTGAGATGGACAATTTGAAGAAAGGCATGGAAGCTAAGATGGATGGTTTGAAGAATGGCATGGAAACTAATATGGAGGGCACTGAAGCTAAGATGGATTCCATGGAAGCTAAGATGGATGAAATGGAAACTAAGATCGATGAAAAAATGAAAGACATCATGAAAAACATGAAGAAAATAAAACATGGAAGTTTTGACAAAGTTGATACAAGAATTGTTTCCTAATGGTGAAAACATAGTAGAGGAAACTCATGATGAGAACAAAATAAATGTTAATTGTGATTTCATAATCTCTAATTTTGGATGGAAAAACCACCATATTCCAAATATGGATACGAGGAAGTTTGATGGCAAGGATCCTGTAACATGGATACTATAGATGGAGCAATATTTTCATCTCAATAATCTGCAAAACACACGAAAGGTATGCATTGCAACTTTACATTTAGAACAAAATACATTTTTATGGTATCGAAGGCTTTGCTCCCGTAAAAAATTGTCACTTGGTCAATTTTTACAGAGGAAATGATAGCACATTATGAGGATACAAAGGGAAACACCTTCTTTAGCCAATTGATAAATCTCAAACAAAAGTGTTTAGTGGTGGAGGACATTGAGGACTTCTAAAAATTGAATATAAGGGTAACTGATATTCTAGAGGATCATAGGATTGACGTCTTCATAGGGAATTTAAAGGATAACATCCAACATGAGGTTCACCTTTGGGAAGTTGATTCATTGAAGAAGGCATTCAGGTTGGCAAGAAAAATTGAATGTAAAATTATGGCGACAAGGAATCCTACCACTCACATATATAAATATGGAAGTGTTGCTACTCCTAGACTTCCACAACCTATAAGGTTGACACCACAACAATTGAAAGAAAAAAGAGAAAAAGGGCTTTGCTACAATTGTGATAGAAAATACACTAAAGGTCATAAGTGTGCTGAGAATAAATTATTTTACATAGATTGTGAAGAGGAGGAATAAAATGAACAAGAAACTTCAAAAGAAGAGGATATATAGTAGGAATCAACCCTAGAAGAAGAAGAAAAGAGTCTGACCATATCGTGTAATGCATTGGAAGGAATTACCACTCCTCAAAATCTCAATATAGAAGGGCATATCAAGAAGAAAAAGGTAATAATGTTGATTGATTTGGGTAGTACCCATAATTTTATTCATTGTAAGGTATCCAAGGAATTGAATTGTTTCTTATACCTAGCACTAGAATGTGAAGTGATGGTTGACAATGAAGGAATTATAAATTTCTCTGGAAAATTTCATAATATCAAGATAACCATGGGGGAATATGTATTGAATAGTCCAATGCTTTCCATTCCAATGGGAGGTGTTGATGTTGTACTAGGAGTACAATGGTTACAATCTTTGGGGACGGTAGCTTTTAATTTTCAAGAACTTTTCATGAAATTTTTTTCGGAAGGAAAGGAAGTCGAATTACAGGGTATCACAGGGAAGTCGGGAAGGATAATAATCTCTAATGTCATGACAAATATTCGGAAGAAATAACAACGAGGCGAATTACACAATTATGCTCACTAGAAGTTCCAACATCAAAATCATCTATTTCTCCGGATCTCCAAAAATTCTTGGACAATCATTCCAAAGTGTTTGAAACTCCCAAATTACTCCCACCTATTCATGATAATCATCATGCTATTCATTTGATTCCAAGAATTTTTCCTCCAAACATCAGGCCTTACAGATATCCTTATATCCAAAAGATCGAAATTGAATGTATGATTGCAGAAATGTTAGAGGCTGGTATAATTCAACCTAGTCATAGTTCTTTCTCTACTCCAGTAGTAGTGGTGCACAAGAAGGATGGATCATGGTGAATGTTTCTGAATTACATAGAGCTCAATAAGCTCACTATTAAAGATAAATTTCCCATTCCTGTGATTGATGAATTACTAGATGAATTACATGGAGAAATTTATTTTACCAAGTTGGATCTTCGTTCAGGGTATCATAAAATTAGAATGAAGATTGAAGATATTCGGAAAACAACATTTCGAACTCATGAGGGTCATTATGAATTTATGGTCATGCCTTTTGGCCTTACCAATGCACCTTATACATTTCAGGGGTTGATGAATTCCATTTTCAAACCCTTTCTTAGAAAATTTGTGCTAGTATTTTTTGATGATATATTAATCTACACCGGGTCTTGGAAGGACCATGTTCAATATGTTGATAGGGTGCTCAAACTATTGGAGGAGAAGAAATTTTATGGAAAAACATCCAAATGTTTATTTTGAGTACAAGAGGTGAATATATGGGACATATTGTATCTCGTGAGGGTGTTAAGGTAGACCCTAGCAAATTAAAGTCATTAAGGAATGGAAATTCCCCACAACCATAAATTAGTTGCGAGGATTCCTTGGGTAAACAAGGTATTATCGCAATTTTTTAAAGAATTATGGGAGAACAATGGCACCTCTAACAACATTATTGAAGAAAGATTAATTTTCATGAACTCCTGAAGCAACTAGGGCCTGTAAATAACTTAAAGAGGAAAAGTTACTAGCACCGATCTTAGTTACGCTAGACTTCACAAAAACCTTATTGTGGAATGTGATGCCTCAAGAAATGGAATTGGTGTTGTTTTAATGCAAGAAGGAAGACCCATTTCTTTTTAATGTCGTCCAACCAAAGGAAATTATTTACAGAAAGAAATTTATGAGAAGGAAATTGGTGAAATACTACATGCATTAAAGAAATGGTGACCTTACCTCTTGGTGAGACACTTCAAGGTAAAAACTGATCATGATAGTCTTAAACACTTTTTGGAGAAAACATTAGGGGAATTTTGAGGTCTAAAATGGGCCTCCTACAAAAAATGTACAACCAAAATGAACTTTACGAGAACCAATAAGATTCAGCATGATGATGTCAACCATGGGGGGTGATTCACCATTTTTGGAGTAAAAAAGTAAAAATATTAAAAAATAATAAAATAATAAAACTAAATTTTCAACTTGTATTTTCAACTTATCTCCCCAAGGGTTTACTCAAATTTCGAGTGAGAGTACTCGTTGGATGAAAATTTTCATTCCTCATACAAGGAGTACCCATGTTGTATACTTTTGATGGACCTTGCTACATGAAAAATGAGAAATACATGAAAAAACGTGATTCCTGTTATCACTCAGTAATTTCTCAAGGTTAAAGAAAAAACTCACCGAGGTAACCACAAACCTACTTTTAAACTCTAGGATCTAGCCTTGCTAGGGTTCACAGAGGGCTCTCTCTATAAGATTTAACTTTGTTTTAATTATAAGATATTAGGCTAGTTATGATTGTGCAAATTGGTTTTGATTTGGTTTTATTTGGTGGAAAAAATCACTTAATGAGATGGATAGTGGGAGATCCGTTTGTCCATTGGGCTAAGGAGTCGAAATTCAAGCAGATAGAACTAGGATCAAGGTCAAAAAGTCAAATGTTTTCAAGGAAAGATAGATGAATATTTGAAGATCTTGGAAGGATGTTTTGGTGAAGTGGTTTGATTGGGATAAAGAGAAATGAAAGACTCTTTGATCCGGAAAAAGGAAGGAGTAGATAGAGGTCAAACGAAAGAGGGAGCAGTTAAGGGTTCCCGACTCTGGAATTCAGCAGAAAACATAGAAATGATAAATAGTAAAGACAGGGTGCTTTTAACAAATCCTGAAATAATAATCATGTATATTCATTCAAATTTGGAACACATATATGGATGCATGAAACAAAGAAGAAAATAATGACAAGTAGAAAATACTTCACTTCAATGGCTCATCACATGAATCTTGAAATATGATGCTAATTGAATCGATCCAGTCTGATACTCGAAGTTTGCAACTAAAAGCTTCCAAGTCCAAAAAAAATGACTATATAAATCTTCAGCAATTTATTCTACAATAATACTTCAAAGAGTGAAGTATTAATACAAATTATAAACCAAAATATCTTCAAACAATATCAAGATTAGTTTACAAATATCTCAAATTGTTTTACATAAATACAACTCAATAAAAGGACACTCAAAACTAATGAATATATTTGGCACTATTTTTTATGGATAGGTGATGATAAAGAGGAGAAATTCGAATTTGATATCAACTCTTAGTTGATGATGAGGCATCCAAGTCACTAACTCTCTCCTTCCTTTGTGTATTTTGTTCCAGAAATTATGTAAAATGGGGGTCCAATGATACCTTTGTATATCTCAATAAGAAATATATTTGTAAAAAGTTAAAGAGGTTTTGGTATATAAATATGTTACTAAGATAAACCTCTCTTCGTTTCCCAACATTCAATTCCAACTATTCACAATAGGCTCTGCAAAGATATGTGTAAAACAAACATTGCACAGTCTGAAAAATAGGCTTTTAAGATGTTCATGTATCTCTCATTATGTAATACCCGTTCATAAAATGAGATAGGTTTTTGTAGCTTAGCATCTTAGGAACATAAACCTCCTCCAATGTTTCAAAATTCACCTTTGATGGGCCACAATATTTTATGAAAATATATGACTTAAACAGGAAATTTCTGCAAAAATGTCCCTTCTTGCTTTGTTTTCATCTTTTAACCTTACTGTTCTTTTAATGGTTTTTACTTTCACTTTGGATAAAATTCATTGTTGTTCATGAAAGTATTTTCAACTTTTTTTAACTATTACTTCCTCTTTATATACTTTTTCTGTTTTACCTTAACTTCTCTGTCACTTTTTCTGATTTGACTTTCACTCTGACTTTCATCTGATACGCTTTAACTCTGATGCTATTTGACTGTTTTGTTTTCACTATCACTTTGAATTATTATTTCACTTTTACCATTCACTGTGCAATTTCATTACTCTCTGATCTCTTTCTGACTTTGATCTAATTCTTTATTTGCATACAAATTGTTTGTTGAATGAAGCTTTTTTGAATTAAAATCTGAGAATTTCTAGCAAACAATTTTGTCAACTAGTATTGAAATTGTTGGCCCAATTTCCTATTCTGATAATAATTTGTAAAAATCAAACAATTTGTTAATAAAACCCTAGTCTGAAGGGAAGCCAGTAATGACTTTAGGGAGCAGGGAATATAATGAAAGGATTTCTAGCCATAGCACAGGTTTTCTCGCAATTTTGACCTTCAGGTCTTAGTAACTTTTTTTTTTAGGTTTTTTGTACACTTCTGTAAGCTTAGAATATTTACAGAAGGTATTTCTACTGTGACAGAGGTCTATTGAATATAATAGGCACAAAATGGATTTATTTTTCGTTTAAACCTGCTATTCTAGCTTTAAATGTTCTTCAGACTCCTTATAGGTTCAAGAAATGATAGACAAGGGTTTCCTTTGCTTTTTCAGACAAACTGGACTAAAAATGGTCAAAATTGGGCAGAGAAGGGTTGGGGTTACCTGCAAAGGATTTCTGGATAAAAGAGGAGTTTTTTCTAGGTCTGTAAAGGTTAATATATTCAATTTTAATTTAAAAACCAGTTTACAATATCGAAACAGGGTTTATCAGGGCTTTTATAGTTAATTCGTTATTTTGCAGGAAATTACAGTCTTTCTGTGGGTAAATGGGTTTTACTGAGTTCAATTCTTTTTAGAATTTATTTTTCAAATGATAGCAGGCTTGTTTGTATCGGAAAATACCTGTTTTCTTAAGCATGGGTCTTCCAAAAGAGGTTCTTGTGTGTTTGGATAGGTCCTGATCTCTTTTGAAGGTTTCTGGAAGCTTTCTGAAGTCTTTTGACAGCAAGTATGGGTTTTTTCAGGTTTTGGGCTTTCACGATTACTAAAATTCTGTTTTTTAGACTTTCTATTTTCTTCTGTAAGATTAAATGGTTTACAGAAGTATTCTTTGATTTTGACAGAAGTTCTTGGGTGAAAATAAGCACAATTTGATTTTTTTCCTTTGGTTTCAACTTCAATTTTGGCTTTAAACTATATTACAAACTCTCACAGATTTACAAAACAAGAAACAACGGTTTCTTATACTTTTTCAATGGATATTGGACTAAAAATCATTTAAAATTGGGCGCAGAGGATCGGGGGTTACCTACAAAGGATTTCTTGACAATTTAGGATTCTTTTAAATCTACAAAAGCTAAATAAACTCGAGTTTCTCTTTTAAAACTGAATGTAGTATTAAAACAAGTTTTTTTTTTTCAATTTTGACAGGCTTTAAGCTCTTTTTTTTGGGTAACTAAAGGCTTTCTTGAGGAAAATAGGCTTTTACTGTTTTCAATTTCTTTGGAAAATTCTATTCAGATGATAGCAGGCTCGCTTTTCTTGGAAAATACCTGTTTAAGCAGATATTTGGTCGTTTAAACAGGTTCTGAGTTGTTTTTGACAGGTCCTTGGAAACTTTATGAAGTCTTTTGGCAACAAACACAGTTTTTTGCAGGTTCTAGGCTTGAAAACAAAGCACAGGCTTAGTTTTCTGAGTCGGGAGGAAGCATATAGTGAAATGACGTAGAAAAATTTCTTACTGATGCAGTTTAGGAATTTATTGAACGTTTTAGGTCTAAGCTGGCCTGCATTAAATGGCAGTCACGTCGAATAGTGGGCGGTTTTGGTCTTTGAAGATGAAAAACCAAAGGCAGTTATCACGTTGGATTTAGGCAGTATGTAGTTTTGGGTGGATCGGATGCGATCCAATAGATATTTGCCATGTGGAGGAGAGATAAGATGGTGAAACCACCTATTTCGCATGGTCAAGAGAGTGTTATGTTCGTGCAACTAAAAACTCGATAAGGTCTTTCGATCGTCGAATTTGGGAAGGGAAATGTGAACAATTGAGATTTGATGTGGAGTTGCTCGACATTCAGAGGTGGGGTAAGGAGTTTGTTATATGTGGTGGGATAATTTTGAACCTTATAAATATATATATTTATAATTTAAAAACTTTATATTTGATTGGCAGTGGGGGTAATGTTATATGTTTTAAATTAAAACATTAACAAATGTTTTAACCAAGGGTGCGGGTCTATTATTACATGGTATATAAACCTTTTAATAAGTGTTTAAAGACCATAGGGGTGGGGTATTATTATATTGATATGTTTAAACCTATGGGAAAAAAGGGCGGGTTTAATATTAACACATGGGATAAATAAGCATAGGTTTAAACTTTAAATAGTGGGTCTTGGGGATATTTACATATAATCGATTTAATATTATATACGAAAGGATATAACATAAGGATGTAGTACTTTATGTTAGAAGTTAATATGAAATGGAAAAATGTAATGAATGAGATAAATAAAAATACATAAATTTAAACTAAGTGTAAAAAAGGTCATTTAACACAGTTTGTTCCATTTTGATTCTTTACACATAAACTTAGAAAAAAAATGTATCTTATAGGATTTTTGAGTGTTTTTGAATGAAAATGAAATTAATTAAGTAGGGTTTTTACTTTAACTAAGAAAAAAGGTGTTTTATTTAGGAAAGGAATTATAGTTTTGGAAAAGGGTGAATATGTTGATGAAATGGGTTTTATGTAGGGAATCCAATATTTTCAACCAATCAGTTATTTAAGCCTTGGGTCCAGTCCCAACAGAAGTCAGAGAAATGCTCTGAGCCTTTTTTAACTGAAGGCTTTAGAATACTGGATCATTGTGGGGGAGGTGAAATTAGTTATTTTTGCCTGATGATGTTTTATTACATGTCTTGCACAACTTCTTTCTACCTACCCATCATTATTCTAACATTTTTTACTTCATTTTCATGGGTGCATTTAAGCTTGCAACCCTAAATCCATTTTTCTTTCAAAGCAATAAATCTATCTAAGTCTAACCTTATTTCATCCGAGGGCTCAGATAAAACTATTGAGCTCCTCATTCATTCTCTAACTATATACTGATTTGTCAAGTTTAAACTGTTTTAAATATCTTTATTCTCTATCTAAAACATGAAATTCAAAGCATGAGAAGTTAAGATTAAACTTTTTATCTGATCATGGATTATGGCATTTTGAACAATTTTCACATAATCATTATTCTTACAGTAAAAGTAAAGAGTAGTGGCATTTTGACTTGCTCACTTTTAGGTATTATTTTTATCTCTTTTTTTATTTTGGGGTCTATTCTTTTCTTAGTCCTTTGATATTTATTTTAGGACATTTACCATCTTTTCATTTTTTATTATTTTCAAAATATGGGAAAACAACTTGCAGAAAACAAGGTATGTACATATTTACAAGACTATCAAAGTTAATCCAAAAATTATGAACCCTATTATTATAGGACCCTAAAGTGGCTCCACATGGGGATGTAATATACTTGTGAAATGTCAAGAATACTGTCAAATAGTAGCCTGATCCATTGGGCCAATCCTAAACATGCATATGTTGTGATTGAAAAACTTTTGAACTGAATTTACACCTTTTTCTAAAAACTAAAATCAGATCTGAGACTAAAAGGTGTTGCAATATTCAAACCAAACTACTAAATCATCAATATCTTAGGGCCTTTTCCTTGGCTTCAAATCTTAATGAATTATTTCAAAACTAGCTGAAAACTGAAAATTGAAAAGATGCTCAAAATTCTGAGCTTATTTGCACTCATCTACCTACTCTAATCTACTGATAATCTTGTTGAATCAGGTAATACAAAAATTCCAATGAAGCCAGTCAAGTAGTTGTCGAAATGAATGGATAATTTGACTGCTTGTCATCAAAATTGAAAGCATAACTTGATCACGTGTCTTCATAATCAAAGATATGATGTGTAATGGAAATTTCTAATATATTTGATCCTCATAGAGAAAACGTGTTTGCAGACTTGAGCTAAAAATTGTCTCCATATAATTTTCTATAGGATCATCAAAAGCATAATGTATGATTTGTGCTTCTAGGCCTTCAATGACCAATTGATTATTTGTATTCTTAATATTAAACCCTGAAACTATTTCTTCAGTCTTGTGCTTGAAAGAATAATCATCCTCAATCTGCAAGTCAAAAGGTAGTACAATTTCCTCTTGCATTGGAGAAGGAAGATTTTCCAAGAATTCTTTAGGATCTCGGAAATTAAAAGACTAAATTTTAGAATGCAAAAGTTTAATGTCATTTTCATATTTTTCAGAAATTAACTCAAGAACACATATTTTAAGTTGAGGAGAACATTTTCTTGATTTCAAAATAAGAAATACAACTCATAGAAAATCCTCATCAAGTTGAAATTCTAATAAGCCATCCCTAAATTCATTGAAAATCTCATGAGATGAAAGGTTTGCCACAGAGCTTGTCATCTTGTATCACCATTGATGATTTGGAATATGGATTTTTTGGTTATGGTGTTCCTTATGAACTTTTAAATTCTGGATCTTGGACAATGGAGTCGCCAGTTGGATGATTTTAACCTTTGTATGTCTGATCATTGTCCACCATCATAGACCAGATCTAAACCTGAAAAATATTTTTGAAGAAAAAGTTAGACTTCCCCAGTATGGTCACGAATATGTTATCACTCAGTAATTTGTCAAGGTTAAAGAAATAACTCACCGAGGTAACCACAAACCTACTTTTAAACTCTAGGATCTAGCCTTCCTAGGGTTCAGAGAGGGATCTCTCTATAAGATTTAGCATTGTTTTAATTATAAGATATTAGGATAGTTATGATTGTAAAAATTGGTTTTGATTTGTTTTTATTTGGTGGTAAAAATCACTTAATGAGATGGATAGTGAGAGATATGTTTTTCCATTGGGCCAAGGAGTCAAAAGTCAAGCAGACAGATAGGATCAAGGTCAAAAATTCAAATTTTTTCAGGGCAAGATAGATGAGACTTTGAATATATTGGAAGGCTGTTTTGGTGAAGTGGTTTGATTGGGATAAAGAGCAATGAAGGATTCTTTGATCCGGAAAAAGGAAGGAGTATATAGAGGTCATACGAAAGAGGGAGAAATTAAGGGTTCCCTACTCTATAAATCAGCAGAAAACATAGAAATGATAAACAGTAAAGACAGGGTGATTTTAACAATTCATGAAATAATACTCCTGTTTAGTCATTCAAATTTTGAACACATATATGGATGCATGAAACAAAGAAGAAAACAATGACAATTAGAAAATACTTCACTTCAATGGCTCATCACATGAATCCTAAAATATGATGCTAATTGATTTGATCCAGTCTACTACTCAAATTTTGCAACAAAAAGCTTCCAAGTCCAACAAAAATGACTATAGAAATCTTCAGCAATTTATTCCACAATAATACTTCGAAGAGTGAAGTATTTATACAAATTCTAAACTAAAATATCTTGAAAAAATATCAAGATTGGTTTACAAATATCTCAAATTATTTTACATCAATAGAACTCAATAAAAGGACACTCAAAGCTAATGAATCTATTTGGCACTATTTTTTATGGATAGGTGATGAAAAAGAGGAGAAATTCGAATTTGATATCAACTCTTAGTTGATGATGGGCATCCAAGTCACTAACTATCTCCTTCCTTTGTGTATTTTGTTCTAAAAATTATGCAAACTTGGGGTCGAATGATACATTTGTATATCTCAATCCGAAATATATATGTAAAAAGTGAAAGAAATTTTTGTAGATAAATATGTTACTACGATAAACCTCTCTCAGTTTCCCAAAATTAAATTCCAATTGTTCACAATAGGCTCTGCAAAAATATGTGTAAAACAAAACATTGCACAGTCCGAAAAATAGGCTATGAAGATGTGCATGTATCTCTCGTTCTGTAATACCTGTTCATAACATGAGATAGGTTTCTGTAGCTTAGCATCTTAGGAACATAAACCTCCTCCAGTTTTTCAAAATTCATCTTGGATTGGCCATAATAGTTTGACTTAAATAGGAAATTTCTACAAAAATGTCGCTTCTTGCTCTGTTTTCATCTTTTAACCTTAGTGTTCTTTTAATTGTTGTTACTTTCATTTTGGGTAAATTTCATTGTTGTTGGTGAAAGTATTTGCATCTTTGTTTAACTAGTATTGCCTCCGTATTTAGTTTTACTGTTTTACCTTGACTTCTCTGTCACTTTTTCTGATTTGACTTTCACTCTGACTTTCATCTGATACACTTTAACGCTGATGCTCTTTGACTGTTCTGTTTTCATTGTCACTATGAATTCTTATTTCACTTTTATCATTCACTGTGCAATTTCATTACTCTCTAATCTCTCTCTGATTTTTATTTAATTCTTTCTTTGTATACAAACTATTTGTTGAATGAATTTTTTTTTAATTAAAATCTGAGAATTTGGAGCAAACAATTTTGTCAACTAGTATTGAAACTGTTGGCCCAATTTCATATTCTGATAATAATCTAAAAAATAAAAAAATTTGTTAATAAAACCCTGGTCTGAAGGGAAGCCATTAATGACTTTAGGGAACAAGGAATATAGTGAAAGAAGTTCTAACCATAACAGGGGTTTTCTCGCAATTTTGACCTTCAGGTCTTAGTAACTTCGTTTTTTAGGTTTTTTGTAGACTTCTGTAAGCTTAGACTGTTTATAGAAGGTATTTCTCATGTGACAGAGGTCTATTGAATATAATAGGCACAAATGGCTTTGTTTTTGGTTTAAACCTTCAATTTTGGCTTTAAACTATTCTTCAGACTCCTTATAAGTTCAAGAAATGATAGACAAGGATTTCCTTTGCTTTTTTAGACAAACTGGACTGAAAGTGGTTAAAATTGGGCACCGAAGGGTTGGGGTTACCTGCAAAGGATTTCTGGATAAAATAGGACTTTTTTCCAGGTCTGCAAAGGTTAATATATTCAATTTTAATTTGAAAACCAGTTTACAGTATCGAAACATGGTTTATCGGGGCTATTATAGTTAATTCATTCTTTTGCAGGCAGTTACAGTCTTTCTATTGGTAAATGGGTTTTACTGAGCGCAATTCTTTTTAGAAATCCTTTTTCAAACGATAACAGGCTTGTTTGTATCGGAAAATACATGTTTGCGCAGGTATGGGTCTTTCAAAACATGTTATTGGGCGTTTGGACAGGTCCTGATCTCTTTTGAAGGTTTTTGGAAGAAATCTGAAGTATTTTGACAGAAAATACGAGTTTTTGCAGGTTTTGGGCTTTAAGGATTACTAAAATTCTATTTTTTAGACTTTCTGGTTTCTTCTATAAGATTAAATGGTTTACATAAGTATTCTTTGATTTTGACAGAAGTTCTTGGATGAAAATAAGCATAATTTGATTTTTTCCTTTGGTTTCAACTTCAATTTTGGCTTTAAACTATATTACAGACTCTCACAAATTTATAAAACAAGAAACAGGGGTTTCTTATACTTCTTCAGTGGATATTGGGCTAAAAATCATTTAAAATTGGGCGCAGAGGATCGGGGTTACCTGCAGAGGATTTCTGGACAATTTAGGATTCTTTTAAGTCTGCAAAAGCTAAATAAACTTGAGTTTCTCTTTTAAAACTGAATGCAGTATTAAAACAGATTTTTTTAAAAAAATTTGACAGGGTTTAAGCTCTTTTTTTAGGGAAACTAGAGGCTTTATTCAGGAAAACAAGCTTTTACTATATTCAATTTCTTTATAAAATTCTATTCATATGATAAAAGGCTCATTTTTCTTGGAAAATACCTGTTTAAGCAGATATTTGGTCGTTTAAACACGTTCTGAGTTGTTTTTGATAGGTCCCTGGAAACTTTATGAAGTATTTTGGTAGCAAACACAGTTTTTTGCAGGTACTAGGCTTGAAAACAGAGCACGGGCTTAGTTTTATGAGTCGGGAGGAAGCATATAGTGAAATGGCGCCGAAAAAGGGCTTACTGGCACAGTTTAGGAATTTATTGAACGATTTAGATCTAAGTTGGCCTGCATTAAATGGAAGTCACGTCAAACAGTGGGTGGTTTTGGTCTTTGAAGATGAAAAACCAAATGTGATTATCACGTTGGATTTAGGCAGTATGTGGTTTTCGTTGGATCAGATGCGATCCAATAAATATTTTCCACATGGAGGAGAGATATGATCGTGAAACCACCTATTTCGCGTGGTCAAGAGAGTGTTATGATCACACAACTAAAAATGTGATAAGGTCTTTCGATCGTCATATTTGGGAAGGCCAATGCGAACGGTTGAGATTTGATGTGGAATTTCTCAGCATTCAGAGGTGGGGTACGGGGTTTGTATTATGTGGAGGGATAAGTTTGAACCTTCTAAATATATATATTTATAATGTAAAAACTTTATATTTGATTGGCGGGGGGGGTAATGTTATATGTTTTAAATTAAAACATTAACAAATGTTTTAACCAAGGGCACGAGTCTATTATTACATGGTATATACACCTTTTAACAAGTGTTTAAAGACCATAGGGGTGGGGTATTATTATATTGATATGTTTAAACCTATGGGAAAAATGGGCGGGTTTATTATTAACACATGGGATAAATAAACATAAGTTTAAACTTTAAATAGTGGGTCTTGGGGATATTTACATATAATGGATTTAATATTATATACGAAAGGGATATAATATAAGGATTTAATACTTTAGGTTAGAAGTTAATATGAAATGGAAAAATGTAATGAATGAGGTAAATAAAAATACATAAATTTAAGCTAAGTAAAGTGTAAAAAAGGTCATTTAACACAATTTGTTCCATTTTGATTCTTTACACATAAACTTAACACAAAAATGTATCTTATAGTTTTTTTGAGTGTTTTTGAATGAAAATGAAATTAATTAAGTAGGGCTTTTACTTTCACTTAGAAAAAAGGTGTTTTACTTAGGAAAGGGATCATATTTTTGGAAAAGGGTGAATATGTTGATGAAATGGGTTTCATGTAGGGAATCCAATATCTTCAACCAACCAGTTATTTAAGCCTTGGGTCTGGTCCCAATAGAAGTCAAATAAATGCTCTGAGCCTTTTTAACTGAAGGTTTTAGAATACTAGATCATTGTGGGAGAGGGGAAATTAGTTATTTTTGCCCAATGATGTTTTATTACATGTCTTGCACAACTGCTTTCTACCTACCCATCATTATTCTAACATTTTTTACTTCATTTTCATGGGTGCATTTAAGCTTGCAACCCTAAATCCATTTTTCTTTCAAAGCAATAAATATATCTAAGTCTAACCTTATTTCATCCGAGGGCTCAGATTAAACTGTTGAGCTCCACATTTTTTCTCTAACTATCTACTGATTTGTGAAGTTTAAAATGTTTGACATATATTTATTCTCTATCTAAAACATGAAATTCAAAGCATGAAAAGTTAAGATTAAACTATTTAACTGATCATGGATTATGGCATTCTGAACAATCTACACATTATCATTATTCTTACAGTAAAAGTAAATAGAATTGGCATTTTGACTTGCTCACTTTCAGGGATTATTTTTATCTCTTTTTTATTTTGGGGTCTATTATTTTTGTAGTCCTTTGATATTTATTTTAGGACTTTTACCTTTTTTTCATTTTTTATTATTTTCAAAATATGGGAAAACAACTTGCAGAAAGAAAGGTATGTACATATTTACAAGACTATCAAAGTCAATTCAAAAATTATGAACCCTATTATTATAGGACCCTAACAATTCTAATCAAGTTTTTCATGTATTTCTTATTTTTCGCGTAGCAAAGTCCATCAAAAGTATGCAACATGGGTACTCCTTGGATGGGACATTAAAGTTTTCATCCAATGAGTATTCCTGATCGAAATTTGAGTAAAACCTTAGGGAGATAAGTTCAAAATACCAGTTGAAAAAGTAGTTTTTTCTTTTTTCCCTCTAAAATTTGATGATGTAATCGAATATTATTTTATTATTTCCACTATTATTTTATAATTTCCTTAGGAGGCCCATTTTATACCTCAAAATTCCCCTAATGGAATACCTTCAGAAGAGCAGCAAAAATGTGTCACAGAGATGTTGGGTTATAACTTTGAAATCATCTAAAAAAAAGGGAAGCTAAATGTTGTTGCAGATGCACTCTCAAGAAAAGATGAAGAGGTGGAAGAATTGGTGTGTACCATTTTTATTATCCAACCAGAGTGGAAAACCGAAGCAAGTGATGAATGGAAAAAAGACAAAAGAGTGTGGACACTAATTCAAAGGTTGCAGCAAGATCCTAGTACATCTCATACATTTAGTTGGAAAAATGATTCCTTATGGTACAAAGATCGCTTATATCTTTGTACTATTTTCCAACTAAAACAAAAGATTATTTTGTAATTGCACTCTTCTCCTTTAGGAGGACACTCAGGATTTTTAAAAATTTACCACAGGGTGAAGAAATATTTTTTTTGGGATGGCCTTAAAACTGATATTCAAAATTTTGTGGCAGAATGTTTTGTTTTTCAGAAAAATAAAGTTGAGACTATTAAGACCCCGGGTCTTCTACAACCTTTATCCATTCTAAGTCAACGTTGGGAGGATATTTCAATGGATTTTATCACAATTTTACCTAAGTCCGAAGGAAAGAATGTCATCATGTTGTTAGTTGATAGACTTACCAAGTATGCACAATTTTGTGCATTATCTCATCCATTTAAAGAAATTAAAATTGCTACTGCATTTATGGAAACAATTCAAAAGCTACATGGAAACCCAAAGATTATTTTAAGCAACAGAGATCCTAATTTTACTGGAAATTTTTGGACGGAATCATTTTCTTGTTTGGGTACTCAACTAGCTCATAGCTCATCTTATCATCCTAAATTTGATGGTTAAACTGAGATAGTGAGTAAATTTTTGGAAGGATATCTTTTTTTTTTTGTATCTAATAAACAAACACAATGGGTCAAGCGGTTACCTCTTGTTGAATGGTGGTATAACACTTCCTTCCATACTGCAGCAAAAATTACCCCATTTATGGCACTTTATGGATATCATCCACCGTCCATCACATCATATTTAAGAGAAAATTATAAGGTTCAAGTAGTGGAAGATCACATCGAGCATCAACACGAAGTTCTCCAATTCTTAAAGGATAACCTAAATTTTGCACAAAATCGAATGAAACAACAGGCAGATCAACATCGCAGCGAGAGAATTTTTGATGTAGGAGACTGGGTATTTTTACGGCTACAACCATACAAACAAATGTACTACAAGCAAGATAAGAAGGATAATAAATTATCACCAAAGTACTATGGTCCTTACAAGGTGTTGCAAAATATTGGTACTATGGCATACAAATTGGAGCTTCATACTTCTTCGCGAGTGCATCCGGTTTTCCAAGTTTCATGCTTAAAGAAGGTTATATGTGACAAAATTCTAGTTCAAACAATATTGCCAGAACTTGATGAGGAAGGAAAAATCATATTGGAACCTAAAGCAGTCACGGTAACAAAAACTTGACAACTACTAAATCGATCAATTTCAGAGTATCTCATCAAGTGGAAGAACTTACCCACTGAAGATTCTACATGGGTGTTTCGGGGAAAATCACCCTAGAGGTTTGTTGGGTTACAACCTCCACAGAGCAGGGCATGCTACTCAAGAAGGACTCACACAACCATACATGTTCATGAAAAACTAAATAGAGCATATCGAGGAACTTACCCATAGGTCTTACGGTTGAAGCAGATCCCGCGGGGTCCAAACCCCCAGCAACCCTTCTTCCTTCTTAACCTGAAAGACAAGAAGAAACAAACACGAAGAACTGGTTGTACAACATATATCTACTCTAAATGTTAGTGAAATCCATATGAAACATTAGATAAACCATAATAAATTCTTAAATAACAATATTCTCATATATGCAAGCGGACACTAACACGTATGTTTTGGGAACAAGATGGTTCTTCTGTATTATAAATAGCATGTACAGAAATAACAAGTGGAGAGATCACCTGAATCCTTCCACGATCTTCGAGCAGACCGTTGTCCAGATCCGTCCCACCCTTGCCTCACTAAGATTCCTTTCGAACTGGTGCATACGAGATGACATATAGGGAGATGAGCATCTCCAGGAAACAAGGGTTTCCTGTAATGAACTGGGAAGTGTAGGAGGCACAGGAATTCAGACTTGGATAGGGAATACCAACAGAGTATAATATCAATAATTTCTCTCTCCCTTAGGCCATACACATGAGGGGCTTTTATACTCCCTCAAAGTAGTTTCAACAGTTGGAAATAGTTGGCCACGTGCTAGGGTGGTTGAACTACCAGAGTAACCATCAACCCAGCCCGAAAATAGGGAATTTTAATATATTTTTTAATGATTTTAATGGCATACGCGGAAAAGTACATGTGGACTCACGTATACATGCGGAAAAGTCTGGGCATAACCGCGTATGGGGATTTTTACACTGTTTTTTAGTGAATTTTGTCCAAGTCTGTAGGAATGGGTGCCCAAAGCCATAAAAGCAATCATGAATCATATGAAGGTGAGAAATGATGCTATAACGGATGCCCCCTAATATATGAGGTCAGAAGGGGTACATGATGGCCGAAATGTATTATGCACATAGAAAGAACTTCGCAAGGACAAGAGAGGACTTCACCAGATTTCAGCTTGCCAAAAACCAATGAAAGAAAACAAAGAGTCAACTCATGCTGAGGCGGGCATACCCATGCTCAGTCAAAAATACATCATATAGAAAGTACTGAATAGATCCAACATGTATACAAGTATAGCTAAACTGAAAGTACACAATGAATCATCTGAGCATGGCCCGGAAATATAAGTCTGAATCAATGTCCAAGTATCACATATAGAAAGCTGATCAAGGATGGTGCAACTGGATGTTTGATCATATAAGTAACTGAATCTCCAAGTACCGAATCATAAGAGGTGGAACAAACGGTACAATCACGCAGCTCGGGAGCCAACATATAGGATGTTGCTCTACTGAACTGCAACATATAAGGGTGGATGGCATCACTGGCAGAAACTGAATGGACTGTCAAAAGTGAACCGAGAAATGCTGATGCAACCCGAGGTCTTCACCAATCACTATGGCACAATTCTACACAATGGGAATAAATGAGCTGAAGTCGACCATGTGAGAAATTTTTGGATTACCGGTCAATGATGTATACCGTTAACCAACGCGAGACAACTCACCAATAATGAAAATGAGCGTCAAGGTGCCCCAGTACAATCTAACAAGTGCGAATGAATGAGTTGAAGTCGAACACTTGAAAGAATCTACCAATCAGGAGGCAATGATGAATCCCCACTGTCGATAGCGAAGAGTCTGCCACTGATGATTGCAAACCCTAAGGTACTGACAAAAATACTCTAGACCTTATTCCCGGAGCAATGAGTCGGAGTCGATGGGAAAAGATCTGCTGGAAGGAAGGCATTAAGGCATCCCACATCAGTCCAGCGCGAGTGTAACCCGCAGGCCAAGATTTGGAAGGAATCGGACGAAGTAGAGTGATGGAACCAAACCGAAGTACGTTTCCAACATGCACAAGATGAAGCTAGCGCACGGAAGAAACCCTCTGAACCAACCAATAATGGAAGCTGACATAGAGGCGAGAAATCCACCGATAGGGTCAAATGGAAATCAAGGTACTGCACGAATCCCAAGTGTGATAATGTGTGCTGACGTCGAACACAGGGGAAACCACTCAGTCAAAGACCCATAATGATGATCAAATGCTGAGCACAAGGTCACTTATCAATGATGGAAATAGGGCCAGGGTGCGGCTCTAGGTTTTCTCTCAGAGCAATGTGTCGTAGTCGATAAGAGACAAACCCGCCAGCAAGAAGTCAATGGGGACCTTCTCAAACCAACACGAGCAGAAGACCAAAACATCTGATGTGATAGAACAAGATACTGACAAGACCGGGAGGGCCGATTGAATAATGAGTCAAGAGACACCGCAGAATGGCCGAATCTGGTTAGACTTCCCTTGAAAAAAAGCACGACTCATGATGACCATGGCAGTAAAAGTGACACTGTATAAGTCTGTTATGCAAGAGGCAGAACAAACTCTCCATATGATTGGAAGAGATAACCAACCGGGGGAGGACTGACAAGTGAAACAAGGTAAAGGCTGAACCTAGGTCAAAACTAAAAACCATCCCAAATGTAGAAAATATATATAAGTATATGTGCTTTGTTCAAGGGCGACAAACTGACTCTGTACTGCCATCAAAACAACGAAGATACATCCCGTTCCCGCTCTTTTTGTTATATTTTATTTTTTTGTCTTTTTCATATAATAAGCCTGAAAAATAATAAAAGAATGCTATGGTACAATGGATAGAACGAGTATCAAGAAACAGATGCACTAGTTCCTGGGATTGGAACGATCCTATGCTCAATGCAAGGTGGTGGAAACTGGTAAGCGATACTCAGAGGAATGTTCCATCCATGGGTAAAAGGGTGTCAAGTCGCAATAGCTAAGTGCATGCAATGGTTAACTTGTACAGATAAACAAGGTCAAAAGTTGGCTTAAACATCGAGTCCAAATGAAGCCGGCTAAAGGCCAGGATAAACAAGTAGCCAATATGCAATGCAGTAATACAACTTAATGACACCAGGGAGCCTCTAGGGTAATAGCCAGAAAAATGATAGTGAGGAAGAAGAAGAATGAAGCTTCAACACGTAAGTCATGGCGGGACTAAAGAGGACTCCCGAGCCTACATAAAACGCAGCATGGGAAACAAGTGATAGCGAGGAACTAACTAGGAAGCCCATGTAAAGGAAGGCTCTACCACCAAGTCATGATTAAATAATCGGCGAGTGAAATGGGTGTAATAGTCATGACCTGATGGGATCGACCCTATGGCAAGTGATCATTATGGAGGCTAGTATGCAAGATGCATCGGAAAGTTATTTCCCTAACCTATATGCCAGTGAAGATCATATACCTGTCGTGACGAATCAGTAATCATGGATCAAAAAACCGAGAAAAATCTCAAATTCGTCAAAATGTACCTGAAAACATACCAAACTGGGCACTTCCAAGCATCCGGGTTATGCAGCTTAAGATAGATCGAAAAAATAAGCATAACAAATTTTTGCGAAAATTTTCAACTTTTTAGCCATAAATAGACAAATTACCTCATATTTGGTTCATTATTGCATTGCTGATTTGGAAAAAAGTGCTCTGGAGCAAAAAACTTCTTTCGTCAAATTAGGACCAACCGACCGTTGAATCGCACCGAATTTGTCAGGTAAGCTCCTCAATCATCCTTGCAAATCATTTTGTCCGTTCATAAATTAAAATTTAGTGATTTTCACCGTAGAAACCCTTTCTAAAAAACACGGGTTTGCACATACGCGGGTTGGTAACAGTAAAGTCGCGTATACACGCGACTGTGCACAGACAAAATCGCGTATGCGCAGGCCCGAATCAAAAAATGCGTGGCTAATGGAGGATTTATTGAATTTTGACAGGATGAAAATCTCATGGAGAGAGCGTGAACACAGTGCAATTGATCAAGAAGTCATGCGAGATCGAGCATTGCAAAATATTCTTCGGAATTGTGGATTGCTCAAATTTTTCAAAATGCCAAATATGAAAAGCAATGTCCGGTTGCTAGAAATGCTCGTAAATTATTGGGAACCGGAAGAGGACTGCTTTATGATAGATCAGATGCCAGTACGCATTGAAGTGGAAGACATATATTTTATCACTGGACTCTCCCGGAGGGGAGAACCAGTAGACTTGCACGGGAAGCCCCTGGGAGGGTTAACCGTGGAAGATTACGTCCACGTGTATTGCGTAGAGGGTTCCAAGAAAGTTGGAACTCAGATTGCAATTAAAGATTTAAGGGATTTGCACATGAAAATCCTCCTTTTCACCATTGGCAGAGTGGCAGGATCTGCCTCCCTACATCAGGCGTCCAGGACGCAAATGAGCATAGCAGTAGAATGCTTGACTCATGTATATGATTGGTGCACAGCCCTTTTACTGAACATGAAGCAACAATTGACCTCAATCCGCCAAGCAAAGACAAAACACTTTGGATACGGTACAATTTTGATGACATTCTTCTTCGAGAAGATACCAGCATTGAGACCCAGAGTCATCTCTACCATCAGCAGCCCTAGAGATCCAAGAATTGCTCGTTGGGAAGACATGATGAAGAGATTAGGGGGAAGTGAAGTTCCCCGGACCACTTGGGATGATGATTTCTTCCTTTGGTGGGGAGAACAAATCATCGCTGTGGAGGACTATCCCTATGCCAGGATGGACTTTCATGGAGATCCAGATCTTGTTCTTCCACCAGGCACAGCATGGGGTACAGTCGGTAAGTTTGCAAAAAAACTTTGACTTATATAATTTTTTGGATTTTTCAAATATGTATGAAAAAATGAAAAACAAACATGTTTTTGATTGGATTCATAATGACTGACAATGTAAACATAATCATGATACAGATATTGGACCAGTTCGACCTGAGGGTTTCCCGCGCCACAAACGTCGCAGGGGCGAAGCAGATCCAGTGGATTCAGACAGGAACCTCCAGGCTGTACAGAGGAACTTGGAGGGGTTAACCCGCCAAATACCTATGGCTGCCATGGAAGATCTGTCGAAAGCCGTCTAGAGACGGGTGGTAGGAGTGCCCCGAGACTGGGTACGATTATTCCGCCGAGTTGCCACCGCGATCATGTTCTATAGGAACACGACTTCTGGGTAGGGACCTCAGGAGTAGATAGATATTATGTATCAGATGACTGTATATTTTTTGAGACTGAACATGATCGGGCATAAGCCCAAATTTTGTATGACCTTATGGATCCAAATTTTGTAAAGTTTTTGAACACTCTGATGATATATATACAGCGATATTTGATGTGATGTGATAAATGTATCAAAATGTATGATGTTTTTGATGATTAAATTTTATTGTATGGAATGATTAATATGCCAATCCAATGCCTGATTAGCTAATGAGTTAGCCAACCAATTGTCAGCTCGAGGAATATGAATGAAAGTTAAAAATGAAATGATCTTTGTAACAAACGTACCCTCAAGAACAATCGTAATAAAAATGGATCTCGAACCCGATAAGTATTGTTCAACTGCGACACCACCAGCTGAGAGTCCAAGAAAACTACCAACGAATCAACACCCAAAGATATTTACTCCGAGAGTAGATAAACAATTGCAGTGTATTCTGCTATATTATTAGAAGAAGGACCAATGTAGACTCCTCTTGATACTAACAGCTGATCGGAAGGATAATGAAGCACCCAATCCGCGGAAGCTAAGTTCCGAGTGTGTCTACTAGCACCATCGGCGAAACCAAAGTGACTCATGACATCCGACACAACCTGCCAAAGCAGATCAAAAACATCACCAACTCATCAAAGATCGAAAATCAACCAGATATGTACAAAGCAAAAAAAAACTACTATATACAAAAGCAACATGCCAGGCCAAAGCCTAGGCATAATACTTCTTCAAATAGAGCCCATTTCGGGGCTCCGGAAACTCATTCCCTTCGAAATCAACCAAGGTATATGCTCCTTTCTTAAGGAATTTTTTAACGATGAAGGGGCCATACCACATAGACTTAAACTTTCCTGCCCCCAGGGCATCTTTTTCTTGGGCATAGACCAAGACAAGGTCACCTTCCGAAAAAACCCTGGGTTTGACCGCCTTATCGTACTGAACTTTAACTTGGTTTTTATGCGCTTCATTCATCGTGGCGGCATCCCGACGCTGCTCATCAAGATGTTCTAGATGAAGGAGCCGTTCTTCAAGACTAGAAGTGTCAGGAAGAAGTTCAACAGCTAACTTAAGAGAAGGAATCTCACATTCAATGGGAAATATGGATTCCAACCCGTGTACTAGCTGAAACAGAGTAAAGCTAGTTGCAGTTTTCACTGACGTCCTGTATGCCCAAAGTGCAGGATATAGCATAATATGCCAGTTGGATCTAGCTTTATCAATTGTCCTTTGAAGAATTGTCTTCAAGGATTTGTTCATGGCTTCGACTTGCCCATTGGCTTGAGGATAATACGGAGATGAATGCTCCTGCCGAAAACCCAATTTGAGAGCCAACTCAGCCATCATACTATTCTGAAAATGACTGCCATGATCAGTGACAATCTCTCTAGGAATACCAAAACGAGCGATAACTTGGTTGAAAAGGAAAAGAGCTGCAGTCTCACCATCATTCCCAAAAGTAGGCATAGCCTCGACCCACTTCGTAAAGTAGTCTACTGCTACAATAATATACTTGTGACCTTTAGCCGAAGGCGGGTTACAAGTAGTATAATCAATTCCCCACTTTGTAAAGGGACCGACAGTAATGACTGGAAAAAGCGGAGCTGGATGAGCGCGCATTTTTCGAGTATAGACTTGACACGGATGACACTTTTTGACCGATTCGATACAATCCTTGAAAATTGAGGGCCAAAAGTACCCAGCACGCAAGATTTTTTGGGCTGTAGCAAGCCCAGATAAATGACCCCCACAAGCTCCACTATGGGAATCATTCAGCACAGCCTCAGCTTCTTCGAGAGTTAAGCAGCGTCTCAGGATTGAATCAACCCCTCGACGGTATAAAGCATCACCAATAATCAAATAATTCTTGGCCAAGTGACGCAGTTTACGACGCTCATATTTTGAAAAAGTAGAGGGAAACTTCGCAGTCTGAAGATACACAATTATATCTCCATACCAAGGATCCTGTGAAGAGATAAGAAACAAATGTTCATCCGGAAAGGATTCATCATAGATCATATCTTCTCCACAGGGCAACTCGGAGATCAATTCCGCGAAAACTAATGATTTCTTGGATTGGCAGACATAAACTCAAGATCAAATTCCTATAAAATTACAATCCATCTATTGTATTTGCCCCCAATCACTCGCCTACTGAGGACAAACTGAAATGGATTGGCTGCTGCCAAAACACAATTTTTTCGAAGAATAATGTAATGTCGGAGTCGCTGCACAGCATGAACTGCTGCTAAAGCTAACTTTTCTATCGGATTGTACCGGAGTTCAGGTCCTACCAAGCCTCAACTAAGGTAGTATATAACATGCTCTGCAAGAGAATCATCCTCCTGAACCAGAACCATACCAATATTAGATTCTGCTGCTGCCAGATACAAAAGGAAATCCCTGCTATAATCAGGCGGACTCAATAAAGGAGCAGAGGTCAATGCTTTCTTCAAAGCATCGAATGAGCATTGAGCGTAGTCATCCCAAAGAAATGGAACTCCCTTCTTCAAAAATCTCATAAATCCCTTTGTAACTTCAGCATAATTTACGATAAATCTCCGAAGAAAATTAGACTTTCCTTGTAGACTTTGAAGCTGACGGATAGAGGACGGGGGAGGCAACCAAAGTATTGCCTCAACCTTGAAGGGATATACCCTAATCCCTTCCCTAGACACAATGAATCCCAATAACTGGCCGAATGTAAACGCGAAAACGCACTTGTTCGGATTCAATCTAATCTTATAGAAACGACATATTTCAAATATTTGTCGGAGGTGAGCAGGATGATCCATCCTCTTTCGAGAATGAGCAGCTAAATCATCCAAGTACGCCTCGATAATCTTTTTGATGTCATGGAAGGCATATGACATGGCCCGCTGAAAGGTAGCCCCAGCATTCTTAAGATAAAAAGGCATCTTCTTGTATGCAAAAGTACCCCAGGGACAAATAAAGGCAGTCTTATGCTGATCTTCAGGACAGATAGTAATCTAATTATATCCGGAGAAACCGTCCATGAAGGAGAAAATCTCATTACCGGCACACTCGTCAATGATCTGATCGATAAATGGTGTGGGGTAGTTATCTTTAGGACATGCTTTATTTAGGTCTCTGAAATCGATGCAAACTCGAATCGTTCCTTGCTTTTTATCTACGGGAACGGGATTTGAAACCCATTCAGTCAAAGGAACAGGGAAAATGAATCCCACCTTAAGCAGCTTCTCAACCTCAGCTTTGATAGCTGTTGCCTTCCTAGGATTGACCGGATGAAGTTTTTGCCTCACCGGCTTAGCGTTTTCATAAGTCTTGATCTCATGCTGGACAATAGATGGATCTATACCAGGAATTTCCTCATAAGACCAAGCGAATACATCCCTATACTCTTTAAAGAGCTCGGTGTAAATTTGAACTTCTTCACGGGAACATTCAGCTCCGATGAAGACATTCTCGATAATATTGGGATCCCTGGAAATGTTCATCGGGATAGTAGGAGAAATCACAGCCATGTTCCCTTCAGTATAAACCTGTGTTGGTGCTAAAGGGTTCAAGACTAGGTGAACAGGACCAGGAGACGGAGGACTTGGAAAACTCGTTTCAACTTTGCTCAAGTCAAGTAAAAAGTAATACCGATGATGCAAATCATCCCACGGTATATCTATACCAGTCATGGCTTCCAGGATGGCCTCTTCAGATGGAAGAGTGGTATCAAGGCAATCCTGGGCAGAAGAAGAACTAAGTGTCCAAGCCGGAGCCACAATTCCATCCAACTCTTCCGATGAAAGAGGAGCTGGGATGGATTCTACAGAGTCAACAATAGACTGATAAGCAATCTCAGCTGCAGACATCGGAAATTCCATTCCACCCACTTGACCTTTCGCTAATGTGGATGTAGGGGAAGGTAAGGTCCAAGAGTCCGAAAAATAATGAGTTCTGAAGAACTCTCTTCGAAGAGGAGCCTTGGAGGATGAAATTGCATTAATATGAACCGTAGGAGGAGGAATATCGAAAGTACCCATCAAGGAAGAATACATTCCAACTCCTAAATTCTCAACAGGCGCCTTAATATTATCCAACTTTGGAATAAATGAGTCAGTAGACGCATTCGGGTCTACAGGAGGACAATCCAGTTGATCCACTGTAACAATCCTCCCTTCGTGGGGGAAACATATAATCCGAAATAATGAGGATGCAATGGCATCCATCTCATAAATCCAGTTTCTCCCCAACAGAAGGTTGTAGTCCAAGCTTGCGTCAACTACCTCAACCTCTATATTAACAATTTTGCCCCCAACACAGATGGGCAAACCTGGGACAATACCATGGGGTCTGTGAGAATGACCATCGAACGCAGTCAGAAGAGTGGTAGATGGAACAGCCTTGGGAGATCCAATTGTCTTCCAACATGTGAGAGACATCACGCATGTGGAAGCACCCTCATCAACAACCGTTCGAAAGATATTACACTTCCGGTACAATGATTTAATATGAAAAGCCATGTGATGGGGGAGTCTCTTCTTAAAATTAGTCATATCAAAAGTAATCAGAAGAGAATTTTTTGAATCAATAGCCCCAATGGCAGTGAGAAAAGCACTGCGCTGAGCCGGACAAGACTGGAGTACCTCTAAAGCCGACATAGCACAAGGACTCTGCGCCATATCTTCCACAATCGAGTAGTTCTGGGCAGCCCTGGCATTTGGATTAATCGTCGATCGCTTAGAAGATGCTTTGGGCATCCGAGGCATAGACTCAACAGTAGGCTTGGTAATGTGAAGCGGCTCAGTAGCATCAGGAATATCCTTAGCTTTCGAAGACTCTTCTCTGCCATAATCACGGGATCTCGTAGCGATATCCGCGTGAGCACTCATCATGAAAATGTTCGATGGAATTTCCTTTTCCTGGGTGCCCCCAGAGGAATCCCCAGGATTTTGATTCACGCCAACAACTAATTGTTGCCCTTGGGAAAAACAGTTTGTTAACACAGCCTGGGAACTAGAAGAACCCTGCTGAGCTAACAAGCGCTGTGCATCCTGAATTTTAGGGCAAAGGTGTGTAAGATGGTCTCCAGCACATAGCTTGCATGGAAACTTCACTTTCCTTTTCTCCTTTGGACCCTCACCAACATGCTCGTTGGTTTTATTCGCATTACCCTTCCCGTTCTTACCCTTCTTCTTATTATTTTGTCCCTTCTTATTCCCGTCGGATTGTTGATTTCCTTTGGGATCAGAAGCTTGGACAGCATTTATGGACAAAGACTGGGAAGGCGATGACTCAGCAGGCACAGCCTGAACAGAAGGAGCAGATTGTAAAGACAAATGCTGCAATTGAGTAAGCAGGCTGGCTGCACCACTATTGATCGATCCAATCAGTCCATCACCATGAGGACCGGGCTTAGTTTTAGATAAATCTAATTTGGAGAGAGGAGCATTGGGTAGATATTTATGGAGGACCCCAGACTGAGAATAGATCAGTTCCATCTGCTGGGCCCTAAAAATGGCCTGCTCCTCAGAAAATACCCCAGAAAGGGATACATATTTCGAAATATCTGACTGCAGGGATTTCAGAAACCATTCCAAAAGGAATTCTCCTAGAATATGAGCTTTAATAAGCCTCTTCCTTCTCCTCCATTCCTGAATGTGATCAGAAATGTGGGTTGTGTCGTCCTGTTTAAAATTAGCTAGGAGTTCAGTCCCAGCATCATATCGGACAAGAAACTGAAAATGGTTCAGAAATGTAACAGCCAGTTCTCCAAATGTAGCAAAACTGCCCCCAGTTAGCTCAATATACCATTTGGCAGCGTTTCCAGTTAGGGTGCGTTGAAATAATCTCAACCTAATCGAATCATCGATCAGGGAGTTCGAAGAACACCATAAATGGAAGGTAGTGATGTGGTCAGCCGGATCTTCTCCATTCTTGCCTTCAAACTTTGGAATGTCTGAAGGAAGTTTGGTGGGAACCGGAGGCCACCCCAGACCATAACGAATCGGATCATTAGTCAACTTCGACAGATCTGGCAAGTTTAACGTTGCCAGAAAAGGTAAGCGAGGCGGAGCCTGAGGATTCCATCCTTGATGAGATGGATTCCCAACATTCTGAAAAGAATACCCTGGATTTGATGACGCACCAGGTTGCCAAAAAGGACTCGTAGAAAAATGAGAAGAACCTCCTCCCAACGCAGAGTTACCAAAGCCCAGACCAGTTCCCCCCGCTGAAGTATGAAATGAAGAGGAAAGCCCCTGATAGGGGTTCCAGGCATTAGAAAGAGGAGAAAAGGTCTGATAAGCACTCGACGAAGGGAAATAAGTATTCCCTTGGTGACCAGCGTAAAACTGATTCCCTGCCCCCACTGTAGTGAATACAGGGTTCCATCCTGTAAAAGTGGTCGAATTCTGACCTCCAGACCAAGGATTGAAACTATGGGTCTGAGAAGTAAACGGAAAGGACCCTAAAGAAGGATTGGAACTAGGAATGTGCCCAGTTCCAAAGGGGAAACCCTGAAAAGAAGCTGATCCACTAGCCATGGAAGACATGGGTGTAGATCCAGCTGCAGCAGCGGAAAAGGAAAAAGAAGGAATCCACTAGTGGGCTTTCCGAAACAGAAGGGACCAGAATGAGAAGCTTGTGCTTGGGTGAAACCAGAGCCAAACACAGCAGCACTAGAAGCAATCGAAGATAAAGCAATAGTGCCTCCTCCTTCAATAGAAGCAGGAGTCTGAATGCCTGCAGCACTCACAACAGAAGCCACGTTCCCAGTTGTGGCCATCGAAAGGTATGAATGATACGGAAGATCTTCCGGTCTCTCCGACTCAGGTCTGATGTATTGAACAACGAACGGATAATCAGGAGGAAGAGGAGATGGACCTGACACAGGAGGTTCAGGTACTTATTCAATTTGAAAATCTTCTTCCTGAGGAAATAAAACTCGCGAGGTGAGCGGAACGCTCCTCTCGGAACCGACACCAGAATCAGCTATGAAACCTTCAGACCCTTGTGGAGGATCTCTCTCCACTGCGTCAGACGTCACCGGGTGGTAACCACCTGCTAAATCACTCCGACGCCTTCTCGAAGAAGGCTCTGGACTCTCGGGAGATAACCCCCGGATTCTCCTCGATCGACGAGGCGCTTGATCAACCACTTTAGCAAATTTTAATTAGACTCAAAAAATATAAAGCTAAGAAAGCTAGGAGCAAAGAGCACTCACTATAAGAAAAATTCCTGAGATACAATCAAGCAAACAGCCTTCAAGTATTTCCGCTCCGGGTGATGAGGACCAGACACCAAAATATAGGAAAGCAAAATATAAGACCTCCCGAAAGCAGTCTGGGATAATTACGGCCCAGGCCTACTAGCGAAGGTAACAGAAACAGTTACGCCGACCTCCTAACGATAGCCTTTGCCGGCTCAAGCACCCAAGCTTCACAAGGGCACCCCCCAGAAGCACTGCTGAAAGTGATGCGACGTCTGCCTCAGGTACCACGGGTATTCCCCCCCGCAGTCACCTGTGTGGGACCTAGGAGTGGCAACTATGGGCACCAATCCATGTCAGAAGCCGGGCGGAACGGTCTTGAGGTCAAATTCAGCTAATTAGAGAGGGGGTATCCCTCTTCTCAGCCTTCACTTCCCCTCGCGCTTGACTCTCTGGAGGAGAGCTTTCCCGGTCCACCTAACGGAGTTGGATTTCGCTCAATTAATCAACTTCTATGTTTTGTTTGAGTGGCCTTGGATATTTAACTCTCCACTCACCTAATCCAAGACCCTAAAACCTAGCTAGTTGGTGTATGACACTTAGAAAACTTGCTGGTTGATTTTAAATTAAATCGCTTATTTTAATTGGTTGTTATGTTAAGTCAAAGGGATGCGGAAATGAAACTTATGGTGTTTTGACGCTGAAATAAATTAATAAAAACCAAACTACATGCAAATGCAGTTATTGTCTTTCGACGAAAAGCAATTTCTACACAGGTTCTACGAGATTAAAAATTGTATTCTTCTTTTCAGATCACAAACTCACACTCACAAAAACTATGAAGATGACTAAATGCCTAAGTGCACCTGATGCAAATCACTACAAGCATGCAAACTCTAAGATGCAAAATCTCCTAAAGCAGAGTGAAATTTCCCAAAATTCCTTCAGTTTTTACTCTTCTTGGTTGTCCAGAAAGTTAGTTCCCAAAATCAAGAACTCTTAATATGAAGACACCAAAAACGCTTAAAAACAAGAGGAAGAAATCAATGACAACTCCTTTCCAAAATCAAGCCAAAATCCAAAGGCAAGAAACCTCAACAAAGCTTCAAAAGATACAAAGAAACGAAAACAAAAATTCAAAAATAAAAGCAAACAACAAAGCGAAATGTTTTTTGAGCTTTTGAGTTTTATAAGGGAAGAGTTCGAAAAGACCAAGAAAAACTATAAAATCCCAAGCCAAACAACACTGATTTTCAAGCAAAAACTTAAAAAATGCTCCAAATCTTATAAGGCTAACTCGTAGCAAGATCAATATGAGAAAAAGAAGACAAGAAAAATCAGCCACTCAGCCTAGAATAATAGTACAACCTTGCCGCAAACAAAAACTCCAAAGAACCAAGAAAGACTCTTCAAAAGTTGCAACAAGACCTAGCCGACTGAGCTCAAGAAAACCAACCAAGAAACAGGAAAAAATCGTAGTGCAAAGCAAAACACAAAGATAGGAAAGATTAAATGAGCAGAAGCTCTCTGTTCTGATAAAGCAGAACAGCCAAGAATCCCCAGAAAGAGATCTTGGTACTCGAACCAGAAGTGCCAGCACCAGAAACAACACTTTGCCAAAAAGACTAGTTTTCGATCAAACAAGAGAGAGAAAATACCAAAGACCACTTTCTTCACAATCCAGAGAGTACAAAGACACTGCAGGAACAGGTCTCCACAGACAGAAAGGACTAAAAAGTCAAGAAATCCAAAATTTCAAAATCTGCCTAGGTATACGCAACTTCACAGTTTAGCAACAAGCGTACATACGCGACTGTGCTAAAGGAAACCCGCGTATACGCGACTCCCTTTAACAAAAAATGCATGTATACGCGACTGTGTGCAGACAAAACCGCGTATATAAAGGTAGATAATGAAAAACAAAAAGGATCAAGCCTGGATAAGAAACCAGGACTTTAGTCTGACTAAGAAAGAGTAAACTGGACTGGAAATAAAAGTTAAAACTGTTGGAAACCTATCAAACAGCTGAAACCACCCAACAGGGGAATCACAATAATGCGATCCCCAGCAGAGTCGCCAGTTCTGTTTCGGGGAAAATCACCCTAGAGGTTTGTTGGGTTACAACCTCCATAGAGCAGGGCATGCTACTCAAGAAGGACTCACACAACCATACATGTTCATGAAAAACTAAATAGAGCAGATCGAGGAACTTACCCGTAGGTCCTACGGTTGAAGCAGATCCCGCGGGGTCCAAACCCCCAGCAACCCTTCTTCCTTCTTAACCTGAAAGACAAGAAGAAACAAACATGAAGAACTGGTTGTACAGCATATATCTACTCTAAATGTTAGTGAAATCCATATGAAATATTAGATAAACCATAATAAATGCTTAAATAACAATATTATCATATATGCAAACAGACACTAACACGTATATTTCGGGAACAAGATGGTTCTTCTGTATTATAAATAGCATGTACAGAAATAACAAGTGGAGAGATCACCTGAATCCTTCCACGATCTTCGAGAAAACCATCGTCCGGATCCGTCCCACCCTTGCCTCGCTAAGATTCCTTCCGAACTAGTGCATACGAGATGACATATAGGGAGATGAGCATATCCAGGAAACAAGGGTTTCCTGTAATGAACTGGGAAGTGCAGGAGGAACGGGAATTCAGACTTGGATAGGGAATACCAACAGAGTATAATATCAATAATTTCTCTCTCCCTTAGGCCATACACATGAGGGGCTTTTATACTCCCTCAAAGTAGTTTCAACAGTTGGAAACAGTTGGCGGCGTGCTAGGGTGGTTGAACTACCAGAGTAACCATCAACCCAGCCCGAAAATAGGGAATTTTAATATATTTTTTAATGATTTTAATGGCATACGTGGAAAAGTACATGTGGACTCGCGTATACACGCGGAAAAGTCTGGGCATAACCGCGTATGGGGATTTTTACACTGTTTTTTAGTGAATTTGGTCCAAGTCTGTAGGAATGGGTGCCCAAAGCCATAAAAGCAATCATGAATCATATGAAGGTGAGAAATGATGCTATAACAATGGGAGGATGATAATTTTATACAGAATCATCCGAAGCTACTCAAGCATTGAGGAAAACACTTTTTTGAAGGAGAGGGGCATGTTAGGTCCCTATATTACTAGTGTAGTCCCTTATTTTTGTTTGTGTAGCCCTCTTATTGTTATTGTTGTACCCCTGTAACCCCAATATTGGTTTTATTGTGCCCTTACATTATTCTTGTTTGGTCAGCTAGGATTATATTGTGACCCCATGGAATCTTATATATAGGAGGTTTTTTCATTTGTAGGATCCAAGAATTGTTCATTTATGTAATGTAAAGGAGGTTTCCCCCTCGAAGTGGCTTCTTTCTAAGGCGTTGATATCTCTTTTCTTATATTTTTGGAGCTCGTTTCATGACATTCTCAAAATATTTTTATTACATGATCAATTTCCTCAGGTTGATATTGGTCTCCTTTAATCATAAGGTTGGAGAAATGTGAAATCAATTTCTCCTCCATGTCCTGGTGCTCAAGGAGTCTATCTCCATTGCTTGATTGGAGGGAGAAGATTTTATTAGTATCCCTATTATTGATCATGGATCATTGGAAGAATCAAGTTTTCCTTTCTCCCTCTTTCATCCATTGGGTGCAATATTTGTGTCTCCAGAGAATATCGTCTTGCTTGAACCTCTCTTCTAATTCGTGAACAAGTCTTCCCTCCTCTCTAGCTAGTGAGTTCAACCATCCTTCTTTGATGATTTCACTTTCCAATGCCTCCATCACGTCTTCCAACTGCTTTTTATCCTTCATAATATCCCTAAACTCCTGCTTGGTTCATGTTTTGACCTTAACATTTCAGTCCTTCAATTTCTTTTGAAATCTCTACATATGGGTGCTTCCATGTAATTCACTCTCACCCCACCATTTTTCGAACTGATCAACGAACACTTGATGTCTCAACCATAAACTATTGAACATGAAGGTTCTATTTTTGGGGGGAAATTTCATGTCAATATCCATATGAATCGGCCAATGGTCCGAGCCCATGCTTGGGAGGATCATGGTTTCTATGAAAGAATCTCGGATAAGGATGTCTTCTAAGATGAGGAATCAATCTATTATTTTGTATATTTGATGATGTCCACCTCTTTAATTATTCTAGGTATGGAAACCATTTCAGGTTTCCACATTTGAAATATTCATATCTTGAAGAGTATCATTAAATAGGGAAACAATTGGGTCTATTATGTGAATCCCACCCTTTTTTTGCTCTAGATTATAGATCATATTAAAGTCTCCACTGGTGATCCAGCTAGGTTCATCCATTGCTTCCTGCAATCCCCTAAGCTTGCATAAATGGAGTTGGGGGACCATCAACCACTGTTAAAATTTTCCATGCCTCTACTCCAATGTATCGGAATTTTACAGTCAAGCAATGGGTCATTCCCACCCAATATTGAAAAACCACCTATTTTAGGTCCCATAAGACTGCGATTCCCCCCGTTATACCACTATCATCAATGGTCATGGCCTTTTTTCCCCTTCAACATGTAGGTAGGATGTTTCATAGCTTTTCACTTGATATTTTATTTTCCTGCAACAAAACAATCTTCCGCTTTTCCTTATTAATCTTAATTTTTAGATAACGAAGCTTACCTTGTGAGTTTATGCTCCATGATATTATTTTCATTAGGAAAGGTGGGGGGTGTGAAGAAATTACTCCATTAGCTGGCTCATTTTCCCTGAGTTCAATAAGAATTATTTGGCTTCATTTCACACCTCCTTTGTCGTTTTCCTTCCTCTTTTTTCAGCTTTTATTATAGCTAGCTCTCATTGTTGAAGGGTCAATTTTCCACTATCCTTATTTGATATAAGATACTTATAATATTCGTAAGGATGGGATAATATTTCACACCATTAAATGAATAAGTTCCTAAAATGGGCCAAATGGCTGGAGGGGATATCCTTTACCTCTTCTTTTACCCACACTTGGAAAATTCCAGCATTCTCGTTTCATCTACATTTAATCAATTTTTTTTCTCCTCAAATTGTAGGATTTATTGGTGTGTATTAGAACTTCCTTTAGCCTATATTACTCTTCCATTTCCTATGGTATTTTCCTCTCAGGTGTGGCCATCTCTCCCCTCTTTTCTTTATTCCAATCGATCTCCATCACTTGTATTTCTAGTGGCTCTTCTGGACTCTAAACAAGTTCAATTGTTTCCAAATTTTCAAGAATAGTGAAGGGGTTTCTACCTAAAACATCTTGGGGAAACATTTGTGCTACTTGGGTATTTTCCATTGGAGAATCCATTGATGGTGGAGAAGAGAATCCACTTAGAGGGGGCTAGTGGTTTTGTGACTATCTTCCCTTTCTTAGTCCCATTGTTTGTAAGTCATATTTGTCTTTTTTGTCATTTTATTTTTTCTCTTCAGCTATCATGAGTCGAAAATCTCCTAATTATAGGTTTTAACCCTGTAAATAAATTATCTGCAAAAAAAAATCTTAAAAACAAAAAATAAACAATAGTGAGAGAATAAAGCATAAAAAAAAATACATAGAGATTTTCCCCTGGATCCCAAATCAGGACTACCAGCTTTATTTTTCATTATATTCCTTTCAGTGTTACAAAAACTATATATACAGGTTGAAGCATTCATAAACCCCAATCCATTAACCCTAGATTAGAACATAACCGTAGTTCTCTTGACCGGATCTACAAATACCAGGGGTTGAAAATGATCATGACCCAAAACCATGTGCAAACCCATGCACAAAACCATGGGCGGGTCTACCCACCGAAAAATAGGGTCCAAAAAAAATAATTCTCGGGGCATTGTTTCCCCACTTGTTGTGCTTGGTGCAATGTACATGGAGGCCTATCATGTGCGACTAATCATGGAAAAAATATAACACACACCCAACACTAATAAATGGATATACTCATGGCTTCTATGGAATTTTAAGGGTACATGTTCATAATCCAAGGGTTGGGTCTATATCATGTCATGACATTCCAAATCGATTTATTCAGGAAGCGGTTGAGATATATTTATATTAACATAGATCTAGGCATAGGCTTAATCTCATTGTCTCTTTTTGATCTTCGATATTTTCACAAATCTTCCAGAACAAAATTTGATCCCTTCTAGAATATTTGGTTCCCAAAATTCTTCGGGCATGAAGAAGAGTTGAACCCAAAATGGATTTGCCAAGAATTTTTCTTTTTCCATATTGTAACATTCTTCCAAAGATCAAATCAATAATCCTGCGTTGTTCATGAAGTACAACCCATTTTTCAAGACTTTTTTCCGATCTAATAGATCTGCAAAAATAACTATAAAGAATCATTTTTCTCTTATCCTCATTTCGATTGACCCGATAGGGTTCCATTTTTCTTGGATCCATTGGATGATCTCTTGATTTTTCATCCAGATCCCCATAAATTTTCATATGAGGGCATGATATTTCATGAATTTTCGGGTATTTTCCGACTGGTTGTTTGGAGTCACGAATTTTTTATTCTGGGTGTCTTTCAACAGGCATTGCCCTCAGTTCCTTGTTGGGAATCATGATTTTATTCAGACCAAAACTCACAGGTTTTAGTCAATGATCACATTTCCAGAGATAAGAATCCATGAGAGGTAGTTAGTCCATGTCAAAAAAACACACGGGGAGCGTTGGTTTATTCAATGTCCAACAATCTCCCCCCCTAATGTGAGTCGGGTGTGTATCTAACTCATGACCTATGCTCTAATACCACTTGTTGGGAATCATGATTGTCATTAGACCAAAACCCGCAGGTTTTAGTCAATGATCACATTTCTAGAGATAAGGATCCACGAGAGGTGGTTAGTCCATGTCGTGAAACACACTGGGAGTGTTGGTTTATCGAATTTCCAACATTCAATTCATTCCATTTGGATCCCATTGCGTATGTTTCTTCCTATTCTTTCCTGCCCACAAATGCACCTGTGAATCGTCTCGTTCACTTTCACACTCCAGTGACAACATGGATAAACGAGGAGGGGCCTCCCCCTCCTATCGAGGGGTCACTCATGAGGCGACCATGATAAATAATGATAATGGTGCATACGGGATCAAGGTTGGGATTCATCGGGTGTGACAACACCCACATGCTAGTAATAAATCTTTTGCAAGGAGTTGAACCCACCTGAAACCCTAGCAAAGCGATATTTGTTCCCATTATAACATATATCAAATTATTAATTACACTAGCATAAGAAAAAAATAGCCATATCCTCCATGTATATGGGTTTTATCAAAGATTACTCAACTAAAAACTCAATTTCCACATAAATTGAAATAAATAATGGTTTACAATTTTCCATGTGAAAATATTGTAGTATAGTTATTACATGCTTACTTTAGCTCAACCTAGGATTTTTTTTTTCTCTCTTGATCTCCATACTTAAGATATATTTTGTAGCTTTCATTTCCTTCATGTCAAATTGTATTTAGAGTTAACTATAAATCATGAATCACATTCTTATTGTCACGAAATAATAATGTGTTCATTTACATATAGGGTGATAATACAATGAACATCATCTTGTTTATAATATACAATGATATGATTTGGACCTCATAAATCCTATTCTCAACATGATAGAATAATAATTTTGGTATGGAATTCTTAGAAACCATTTGAGACCATATAAATACTTTTTTAATTTTAATTTGTAAATCACTAACTTTTTAGCGTTTTTGAAATATTTCTCTAGTTGTCTCATTTAGGTCTCCTCCTTCAAGTCACCATGTAGGAATGTTGGTTTTACATCTATTTATTCCATCCCACTATTAAAATAATAAAAATGTTATAGATGTTAACTTGGAAACTAAGAAAATGGTCTCGCTAAAATATATCCCCTCAACACAAAAATATCCTTTCACAACCAGCTTTTCATTATGCTTTTTATCATTGCCATTTCAACTTATTTTCTTTTTGAACACCCACATACATTGATTTTTGAATGTCGGCCTATCACTATTTCATCAACACACATGCTCTCTCAAATAAAATTAAATGGGATCTCCACAATAAAATATAGGTTGAGATTATGTATCTTCGCCTATTGTTTGTTAACCAATTGAATGTGAACAAGTAAAAACCAATCTACCCTTTTTCAAATTTGGTTCACTACTTACTTGTTTTCATTCCCAATTTTCCCATAGAATTTGATAAATCTATCAATGTAAAAAATGAAGCATGCCTATGTAACATTCCTTCAATATGCAGACCAAACACTTGATTAACAAGTCTTTATGATGAGGTTGATTAATTAGAAATAGTTGGGAGAGAAAAAAGAGAAGAGTAACAGAAGATAGAATTAGCCACAATGTTCGATAAAAAAACTCAAATTGTTAGAGAATAAAATATTAGGGTTTGAAACTCATTTGCAAAAAATGGAAGATAGGATACAAAAATGGATAATCAAAAACAACCAATGACTAAAGAAAATTCCACTTTGATAAACAAGATTAAAAATTTAAAGAAAACTTAAACAACAACTTGGTAATATGTAGTACAGAAAATAAATTATACATCAAGCCCATCAAAGAGTAAATTAATAAGCTAATTGTGTCATATATTGAGCCCAATAAAAAAGCCTTGGATCTTAGAATTGCTGGTATAAAAGGGTATAAAGATAAGGATATGCTGGAAAAAATAAAAGAAGAACTAAAAATAAGTCAAAAACTGAAACAACTTATCTCATAAAAGCAAGAAGGTTGATAAATATACTTGAGAATAAAGACTAATTTATTTGTGTCACACAAAGCAATAATGACCATAAATTTTACATACTTACTAAATCTCCAAGTTTAAAGGAGGCATCAACCTTTATGAATGAGGACCTCATATCAATAGACAAAGCCAAATTAAGGAAGGAAGTTGAAAGGGTAAAGGAAACTAGAAAGGAAGGAAAATGGGAAGTAATTAGGAATAGGTAAGAAATTATTAGGGATAGGGACAAAAATAAGAATGATAAATCAGAATTTGGAGCACTTCATATCTTTTTTTAGAACTTCGTGTCTTTCGATCATGTAAAGGTCTTATATTAAGTTGAATTTTGAGTGAAATTAGTACTGATTGTTTAGTAGAAACGTGGAGGCATGATGATTCTAAGGTCCCTCTCATAGATGGATTCATTTTATGGTCAGCCTAAAGCAATAAATCCTCTCGTGAAGGGATTCAAGGAGTAACATGTTATACAAAAAATAATGTTTCTCCTCAAACTTGTCTTCATAAGATAGACCCTCTCAATTTGTACATTTGAATCAAAATATCTAACATTGATGCTAGGAAAATTTATATCACAATTTGTTATTTTGCACATATTAACTCTACCTTTTACAAGAAAAATAATATAGATAAAAATTTATATTATGATACCATGGAATAAGATATCCATAGTCTCAGGACTTAGGTAATATCTTGTTGTTAGGATAGTTTAATGCTAGCACCACAACCAACCAACCTATTATTCTAAGCATTGATGCCAATCCTAATCGGTGTTGGCTAGATGAACACCTTGTTTTAGCTATTAAATAAAAAGGAAACTCTTATACTTGATCAAATATTTTTGCTAATTTTGGGACCAATGAGGGTTGGCTGAAATAATTTAAATGCAATATAAAAGTAAATCAAGGGTGTCCTTTAGCCCCTACCATTTTTGGCATACATTAATGAGCTAGAATATTGTTTGGAAGATGTAGGGTGTCTTGGTCCCTTCCTCACTGGTATATGCATAAAGTTTATCCTTTATTATGATGATATTGTTCCCTTTGTGAGAATTCATTACAATCTTGGAAAGAAACTAAGAATCCTCCGACATTTTTGCTTCAAGATGAGGATGACTATTAACATTGACAAAACTAAAATCATGATAATTAAATCAAAAAACATCACAACTGATAATTTAATATATATATATGTATGACAACAACTATGTTCATGAAGTTCCCTCATACAATTACTTTGGAATCAATATCCATAATAAGCTCAATTGAAGTATAACATTGAGAAAAGGACAAATTGAGGATACAAAACTTACTATGGGATTGAAAGGAATTGTAAGTTAGCAGATATTTGGATACGAGATAAAAATTAAGTCCTTGTTTAGACTTATATTATTTTAAATTGATGTGAGGTTTTGGGTACAATATCTACAAAGAGTATTGGAGGAAGAAAAAATATATCCAAAAGAAGTTTATAACCTACAATTTCATTATTAAAGGAAAAAATCACTATCTTATCCTCCTAATTGAAGAAATAATTTTCCCCATTGTAATCATTTTTATGAATAGGTATCTTTTATATATATATATATATATATATATATATATATATATATATATATATATATATATAAAGTTAGACAAAATGGTATCTTATATATAAAAAAAAAATTAGATAACATGGAAGCCAAAAGGTCTCCTAAAATTCCTTCTAACTCTAGCAAAAAACCCCACTTTCTGCTCAAGAGAGAATGGCATAAGGATACCCAATCTTGGTTTGACAATTGTGGGATAAAGGAAGAGATTATTTTACACAATAAGCATAAGGATAAAATGTTGGGTGATAAAGACTTGGAGGTAACAAAGAAACTAAGATATTATATGGAGGTGATCAACCCAATATCAAAAATCAAAAGTATTTTTGTGTCTTGAGTAATGTTAAGAAGAAAAATGAACATTGTTAAATAATAACAAATTTTTATAAGTTTCATAGTGAAGCTTGGAGTTGGTCAATTCCAAAAACATTATCTGATGAAACAGATTTTCACCTTTGTAACACTAGGATGGTTGAAGATGAAAAACACTTTCTCTTAGATTGACCATCTTATACTTACATTCAATCTAATTTTCAAAATATGTCACATTGTGAGTCTTCTTGACGTTTTAAGTTAGCAAAACTATGGTAATCTTGGAATAATTCTCTTAATGCTCTTCAAACATGAAAATAAATTCTAAATAATTCTCAATAATTGGCAACCCAGAAAGACACAAAAATCAGCAACCTCTCATTGATTGGGAAACCAACAAAAAGCACACTTTTTCCTTGGAAACATATAAGAGTAGAAAAGAGGGAAACATCTAAAAATCTAGGAAAGAAGGAAAAATATCAATGTATTTGCTTTATCTAATAATGCATTTGATTTTATGAAAAATATATTTTGTAATTACAAAATAAAAAATAAGGAGAATGATTACATTGTTTATAAAATGCTCATATCTCCCTCATAATAAAGATTGTGGTATTTTTTCCAGAGCTACTGTGTTATTCCTTTTTTGTGCCTCTATCCTGTTATGTGATTATCTGCATTAGTTTTGCATATATGCAAGTAGATCAATTAGTATCAGAGCATATGATCTTGGAAGCCATCCACCTGTTCAAAGAATTTTTTTTAGGGTCATACATTTCAATCCATTCGATAGATGAAAATCATGCTGCCCCGTTAAGAGCCCTCCACTGCAGACTCACCAGTAAATGATTTAGCTAGAGCTCTTCAAGAGATCATTACACTGTAGCAACAACGATGTCCTATAAGGCAAATGAAGCTTGATACATGCTTTCAACTGCCCAAATTCTTAGGCCAAATTAATGGTGCAGCTGTTGATTCTTAGCTCTGTAGTCTCTCCAACTATTTCAAAACCTGTCCAAAGATGGAAGAGGAGATAAAAATTCAAATCACCAGCGTACAATTGGAAGTCCTAGCACAAACATGGTGGGATACTCATCTTGAGAATTTTTCCATAGTTATCGAACTAGGAGAACCAGTCGAAACCAGATCGACACCTATCACATCTTGGGATCTCTTTTGCCAGGCCTTAAGAGAACGCTTCTATCCTCCAAGATATATCCAAAATCTCCTTACCAAATGGTTACAACTTTGACAACTACCCAATCAATTAGTGCAAACATACATTGATGTCTTATGCAAGCTGCGCATTCAACTCCATATCTCCGATCGAGAGGAGGTACTAATTATCAAATTTAATTCTTGTTTGCTAATGCTTTTTCAACGTGAAGTTGAGTTGTTTGATAGTACTTCATTAGACAAGGCCTTTATTTGGGCATTGGCTATGGAATTCAAAGTGGGTACTCCAATCCGATATCCTCAAGCCATAAATGTTCCATCTCTCTCTGGTTCTTCTAATGTCACATTTGCCTCATCCCCCACGCCTCACAATACCCCCTGGTGTACTTTTCATAAGACCAACTCACATGCTTATGCAGATTGTCGAGTGCTGAAAAATCTATGCCCTAACAAAACTCTTTTTACAGAGGTTGAGCAGCCAAATTCCACTACACCACTTCCAGCTATTTCTCTCGAAAATCCTACCGAAGTGGACCCCTATCTCATCCTCATGAATGCTAATGCAACAAACACCTCTGTTACTCCTTTGTTTACCCATAATTGTCAAATCAAACATGAGTTGGCCACACTTATTATTGACAATAGGAGTCAAAATAATCTTGTGGCACAGGACTTGGTTGAGCGCCTTTGCCTTCCCACCACTCCTCACCCACACCCGTATCATCTCAGTTGGGTCCAAAACAATGGTCCTCGTCTTACCATCTCCCAATGTTGTGATGTCACCTTTGCTATTAGACATTTCTGTGATATTGTGGTATGTGATGTTTCTCCTCTCAATTGTGCCAATTTATTCCTAGGCATTCCATACCAAGAGGCTCGACATGCTGTTTATCGTGCTACATATCACCAATACCACTTGCAGCACGATGGGCATACCTATGTGCTCACATCCTCAGCTAGCACATCAACCCAACCTTCTATTGGAAAATATCCCATTATGAGAGTCAATTTAAACCAAGGTATTTATTTGTGCTTGGTTTGCCCTGTCAAGCCACACAACGTCACCAATCCATTCCCTCCTACAATGGCTCCTCTACTCCAAGAATTTGCAGATGTATTCACCCAACCCACAAGGCTGCCTCCATCACGCTCTGTTGAAGACCACATCGATCTTATTCCTAGTGATTCCTTACCCGATACCCCATCTTATCACCTTTCTCCTCGAGAGGCAACTAAGATAGAATTCCAATTTGAAGAATTGTTGACTTCCGGTCATATTCAAACTTTATCCTTGCCATGTGCATCTCCAGCTTTTATTATTCCCAAAAATGATAATTCTGAATGGTGCCTCGTGATAGACTACCGAGCCCTTAATAAAGCCAATATTAAAAACCGCTACCCCCTTCCCCGCATTGAGGATTTGTTGGACCACTTACACGGGGCTTGTTTCTTCACAAAGATGGATTTAACTGCAGACTACCATCAAGTTTGCATGCATGTAGCCGACACATGGAAAATTTCTTTTAAAACAAAGTTTGGGCTATTTGAATGGTTGGTCATGCCATTTGGACTAACTAATCAAGCAACACACTCCTCAACTTGTTTCTAACCTTTTGAGGTTTGCTTTTGGTTTCATCCAAGTGCACCCTCTGAGATGCCACTGATGATCACCCCTTCTGGGTCTGCACATCAACAACAGGGGCAAAAATCAGCTCATCATTTTATACACTCCATTACTCAATGCCAAGCTCAAGTAACTGCTGCTTTGCAAGCAGCCCAAGATCGCACCAAATAGAGGCATGACAAGCAACGAACACCCTTGTATTTTCAACCTGGATATTGTGTGTGGCTCTTGTTGGACACGCAACGCTTCAAGGGCCATCATCATAAGCTGCACCCTCTGTGATATGGCCCATACACTATTCTGGAATGCATTGGAGAAAATGCATATCGCTTGGACTTGCCTTCCCAACTTGGCATCCATGATGTGTTTAATGTTAATAATCTCAAACTATTTGAACCACCTGTCCTTGAGGAACCGTTACAATTTGTCATCCAGTTTATAATATTCCAGATTTTGAGCCTCCTCTGCCCAAAGATACAATTCTGAACTCCAAGAAATGGAATACACACCAGAAACCATACTTCTCATATCTGGTTGGTTGGAAGAAACACGCACTAGCGCAGGAAAAATGGATTACTGCAGAAACATTGCAACACACTTTCCCTCATTTGGTGGAGGAAGTCGAGACGCTTCCTGATCTAAACAGGGAGGAATTGGGCAACCAAGAAGGACACAAAAATCAACAACCTGTCACTGATTGGGCAACCAAGAAAAAGCACATTGTTTCCTTGGAAACATCTAAGAGTAGAAAAAAGGGAAACATCTAAAAATCTAGGAAAGAAGGAAACATCTCAATGTATTTGCTTTATCGAATAATGCATTTGAATTTATGAAACTATCTTTTGTTATTATAAAATAAAAAAAATAAGGAGAATGATTGCATTGTTTATAAAATGCTCATCTCTCCCTCATAATAAAGACTATGGTGTTGTTTCTAGAGCTATATGTTATTCATTTTTCATGCCTCTATCATGTTATGTGATTCTAGACATTAGGTTTTCAGATTTAGAGGTAGATCAAATAATCTCTTACATTTTTAAGATCTAATATACCATATCAATCTTAATATACATTAATCATCATCTTCATCAATACCAACAATAAATTCATCTTCAACTTAAAAAAATATTAATATATCTATTCCAAATTTGATTCACTCATTAACTGGTATCGATTCACATTTCCTAGCTTATGCAACTCAATGAATACAAATTCTAACCTGACTAATCCATATGACCGGTCATGAAATAGCAATAGAAGACAAAAATTATGTACTTTCATTACAATAGGTTGCCTCTCAACATTGAAAATCTTTATGAAAGTGTACAAACACATGAAAGGTCAAAATGTTTTGATTTCAAACTCTGAAGTCATCGGGCAGAAGATTACGTGGGGTCAAAAGCCGATTTGAGTAGAATGTGATGGCTGCGGAACGGGGCGAGCCTTATTTCAGCTGCCATAGGCCCATTAATGCGGCCCAGGCAGCTGATGCCCGCCGCACAATGATCGTGTGCTTTAATCCGACGGCCGGCATCAGCTGCCTGGGCCGCATTAATGGGCCTATGGCAGCTGAAATAAGGCTCGCCGCAGAACGGAGCTTAAATTAATTCATCAACGACCTTTTCAAATATGGCTCGGAGACTGTGCTTGACCAGCAAGCAATATGGGTAGTTGTCCTTAGACTTTATGAACCTATACACGCCACCTATCTAACATGACTTCTATGCATGAGTATGTGATTTGATTGTGAATGACATTAGGAATCTTTCATTAGAGCCCTGTTTCACATTACTATAAAATTAAACTACTCCAGGGTTGTTTATACTGATGTGGAGTTCTCTCCTCACGATTATATTCAAAATATTTTAAGCAAAGAATTCTTGCCCTATGAAAATACTCGTACGAACAGTCAACTTCATGTGCACAATATTTGGCCAGAATTTTTTCAATAAAAACTGTATTTTTAAATGTACAAAGCGTAGAAAATAAGTCAAAACGTCGCATGATAAGACTACGTTCTTTGATTTTCTGAATCCATATCCGTTACGACCCTTACATGCGTTTACTTCCCTGCGCATCATTGTCGGACACTCGCAGTGCATGGCTGAAGGAATCTTTTACTAGAGCAGTCTTTCACACTACCATCATTTGGTTTTCTTTCGGTCATGTACAGTTTCCTCGCTTTGCCTTTAAAGCCTCTATTAGACTCTGAAGAAATTGGAATATTTTCTTTAATACTGGGATATTTATGACCATATATATATACTTGAACTAACGAGCTTCAATGTTTAATTTTTTCAAAGTAGTTTTTATTTGTAATTTTTTCTCATGAGATTTAGATTTATGATTAGGTGGGGACTAAATGTCACACAAACAAATTTCACTAAAATTATATATATGTATAATTTAATAATTAATAATTAGGCTAATAGGTATGTTTATATACATTCCACAATTTTAATTAAGTTAATATTATTTTATTAAGTGGATAGTAGAAATTTAACCTTTATGTAATATGCAATAATACCCATAATAATATTCACATATTAAAGGTTAAAATTTATTTCCAAGTTAATTATGTTATTTTAATTGATTGGTTTCAAATTAATTAACTAAAAAAATATCATATCAGCATGTGTTATATTGGGCACTTGGTATTGATAAGTCATGATATTAGCCCATAGTATTATATCAAAAGCTACAAACAAATTCAACTAAAATTATATATCTATATATAACTTGATATTAATAATTAGGCCAATAGGCATGTTTATATACTTTCCACAATTTTAATTAAGTTAGTATTATTTTATTAAGTGGATGGTAGAAATTTAACCTCTATGTAATATGCAATAATACCCATAATAATATTCACATATTAAAGGTTAAAATTTATTTCCAAGTTAATTATGTTATTTTAATCGATTGGTTTCAAATAATTAATTAAAAAAATATTATATCAGCATGTGTAATATTGGGCACTTGGTATTGATAACTCATGATATTGGCCCATAGTATTGTATCAAAAGCTATTTACAAGTTAAAAATTTCTATAGTAAAGTGAAAGTGAATCTCCATAGTTAAAAAAACTATTTATCTCATATACTAAATTTTTTATATATTTAATAATAATAACAATTTAAAATAAAGTTATAATTTAGTTAATTTTTATAAAAAAAATTACACTAGCTATGTGTGATATACTCTAGATTAATTATTTTGATGTTTGATGATGGTGATGATGATGATGATTAACGTCCATTGAGACCAACCAATCTTTGGTATATCAGATCTGAAGAAAAGAGTTATCTAATTTTATTTAAGATTTTATTCCTATGCTCAAAAATATTGGAGAGAAGCCTCCCGAACTCACTATAATTTTGACATCTTAAAAGGCTAGGAAGGTCAGTATTGCAACAAAGATTATGAAATTGAGCTCTAATGTGGTTGTACACAGGGCACTCTAAGAGGAAGTGATTTTCATCCTCGATGTTCATATTCTCACAGAGATGGCAGATCCTTTCCATCCATGGTGTTTTAGGAACTGTCCAACGACATGTTTCACTATGGAGCTCATGAGAGTTCGTTCTAATCTTGGCTATATTAATTTTCTTCTTTGAGCTAGTTAAAACAGAGAGATACTTTTGATCTTCTAAGGTGGGGTTGATGACCTCCTTATAATACCTTAATTTTCTTTTAGCTGCTAGATCTTTCTCACACCACATTTTTTCTTTGAACTTAGAAGTAACAATTTTTTTAATGTTATTGATGCTTTGCAATCTCATGCATATAAATATTTAACAATAATTATGGTTGACCATAAATATTTATATGCATGACATTATATTTATATGCATGAGAGTAACAATAATTATATAAATAAAGGTCGATATATGATATGGTAAAGTCGGCCCTCAGAATGATGAATGGGTTCAAAGTTCGATCCTCAGCAAGGTCTAGCTCTTCGCATTTATAGCTTATTCAAATCGTCAAGCCCACCACCTTTAGGGGGAGATGAAGAAAATTCGCCCCGCAACCTGGTTTCCTCTCAACCTCTGCAGAATGGCGCCCGATCGGTATTCTCTCTCGCCATTTTTTCACTGCACTGGGCCCCATTTCCTCACGTGGCCGGTAGAAGCCGCCACCTCAACTGCGGATACCCCACAGGGGGGGGCTACTGTG